>VWPV01005661.1:73635-166529 GCA_013389885.1 Geococcyx californianus
AAATTCAACCAGAAAAAAAAAAAAAAAAAAAAAAAAAAAAAAAAAAAAGAAAGAAAAAAAATCACTAGTTTATCACCACTTTATGAATGAGGTAGAGCTGGAATATATTCATAGTATTTCCTTTGCAATTTATTTCCTAGCATTCATTCTAATGGTTTCTCCATTACTCTTGAAGACTGACCTTTCACTGGCATGTTAAAGGACTCCTAGTTTAAACAGTAAATACAGCTTTTGTGTAGCAACACCATTTCTCATTCCACCGCATTTCTACTTTACATAGTATTACCTCTAGCTGTCAACATTTTTAAATTATCTGCTTTCTGCAGGAAGTGTTTACATCCACACAAACCCTTGAGAAACACAAGACAGCACATTTTTTGCCTTACTTCTCATTGTTATTCCAAATTAGTTATATGTGACAAATATATCCCAAAGCATAAATTGTTATGTATTATTAAAATTACAGGGATTCTATGTTATTCTTATTACATTTTCTCCTCTTTTCCTCAATTTTTTTCTAGATGACTTTGACATTTTGCTTCTTTTGATGGCACTTGAAGCTTCAACCAAATCTAAAAGTCCCTAATTAGGGTCTTGCAGAAACAAAGAATAAAGTTAATTTCCATTTTTACTGCAGACATGCATCTTCAAAAACCCGATCTCTGTTGCATAAAGTACTACAGCGTAGTTTGATTGCATCAATCAAAAATAAATGGAACTGAAGGTCAGTAAACAATTCAGGAGACACAAACGTGCCTATGGAAAGGCTAAGTCAAGCCAGGAAGATTATGATCATCAGGGTTTCTGATACTGATTGGAAACATGAGAGAAGTCCTTTACTATCCTGTTCAGAGAACAGGATGCAGAGTTGGTTTCCACTCATAAATGGAATAACACACCATCCTTTCTTCTCAGACAGCAGTAAGTGCAACTGACTGAGAAAAAAGAAGGTAAGTTAAGATTTTTGAGACAGGACCACTACAGTGAAATTGCTTATAACCATAGGTGTTTTCCATTTTCCTCCAGTGTTAGGAAATCTTATAATGGAAGCCAAACCATGCATACAACAAGAGGTAAGAGATTTAAGGTTTTGATACATTTTTCACTTGATTATGATTTTTTTTCAGGAAACGTAAGATTGCAAAGCATTCAACACTGTTCCATACAACATTCTTGTCTCTAAATTGGAGAGATATGGATTTAATGGGTGGACCACTCAGTGGATAAGGAATTGACTGGATGGTTTGCCAATGACTCCAAGCTGGGAGGTATGGTTGACACACTGGAGGAAAGAGATGCTATCCAGAGGAACATTGACAAGCTTGAGAGGTAGGCCTGTGTGAACCTTGTGAAGTTCAACAAGGCCAAGTACAAGCTCCTGTACCTGGATTGAGGTAATCTCAAGAACAAATATAAACTGAGTGGAGAATGGATTGAGAGCAACCCTGAAGAGAAGGAATTGGGGGTGCTGGTGGATGAGAAGCTCAGCATGAGCCAGCAAAATGTGCTTGCAGGTGATTCTAGCTTTCTACTCCATTCTCATGAGACCTCCACCTTGAGTACTGCATTCAGTTCTGAAGTCCTCAGCACAGGACAAATGTGAATCTACTAGAGTGAGTCCAGAGGAAGGTCACGAAGATGATTAGAGGGCTGGAACACCTCCCATATCAGGACAGGCTGTGAGAGTTAGTCTTGTTCAGCCTAGAGAAGGCTCTGGGAAGACCTTCTAGCAGCCTTTCAGTACTTAAAGGGAGCATACAGGAAAGACGGGGAGGGACTTTTTCAGGGAGTGCAGTAGGAAAATGGGTAATGGTTTTCAGCTGAGAGACGGTAGATTTATATTATATATTTGGAAGAAATTTCTTACTGTGAAAATGGTGAGGTATTGGAACAAGTTGCCCAGAGATGTCATGGATGTCCCATCCCTCTAGGTGTTCAAGGACAGGCCAGATGAGGCTTTGAGCAATCTGATCTAGTGCAGGGGTGTCAAACTCATTTTCACTGAGGGCCATATCAGCCTGCTCCTGCAGCATAACACATCACACGCTGCACACGTGACTGGTGTGCTGGTAGGAGCGTAGGAACGTAGGAGCAAGGAGCTCGGTGCTGCCATTGAGTAGAAACAAGGTGCCGGGCCAGATAAAACAAGGTGACGGGCTAGATTTGACCTGCAGGCATGAATTTTACACCCATGATCTAGTGGTAAGTGACCCTGCCCATTGCAAAGGAGTGTTGAATTAGAAGATCTAATGATCTCATGACCTTAAGGTCTCTTCCAACTCAAACCATTCTATGATTCCAGAAAATAAACCTTGTCTGGCTGGTGAATGCATACTAAGTCAGACCCAGGAGCCCACAATAGCTCACATGAAGTTGCTTACTCATTGCAAAAATGTCTTTGCAGCAATGCCAAAGGAATTGCAAATTAGGAGGAAAACAACCTTTGGTATATTCAAAGAAACTTCCCCATAAAAATGCCATTATCTGAACCGGAATGACTGTCATGGGGGTACTTGATAACTAACACTTCCTCCAGTGAGTCTTTGGATTTCTGTATTGAATAAAGTTTTGAGGAGATTAAGAGAAGCAGCAAAAGCAGTAATGCCAAATTGAACTACAGCTAGATGAGAAGCTTCTTCAGGTACAAAAAAAAGAAATATCTATTTTTAACTCCTTCCTGGACTTGCTATCACAAGAACAAAGATATGATGGACATTTTCATAGTCACGGGAGTCACTGAGATTGAGAAAAACAGTAGAAGCAAACATATTTTCCTCAAATTGCCCACTTCCTTCTGGACCAGATAAAACGACTACAGTTTTCCTGAACGTGGGTACCTTTAGTTTTGACTGCTACCTCTTAAAAGGTTATAGCAGAAAACTTCTGATAAGTTTGATGAGGAATAATGGAAGTGAATAAAACAGATTATTAAAAGCTTCTTGAATTATGTAAGTTTTCCATTACTGGATGCGAAGCCTGCTGTGTCGACAAAGGCAGAATGTGGTTAATGCATCTACATTATCATAATTTCTTTACTCCATATGGTTACTCATTTCCTCCTGACTTTCCTACCTAAACTACCAGAATAGCATAGCACAGAAGAGACAGTATAGGAACCTTTCCAGACCAAGATGGGTAGGTATGGTGAGGGAAGGAATCTCTCAAGAAAGTTACCATTTACATATACAATCACAACTGAAGATTTTTAATCCTGTTTTTCTATTCAATTATCCATTGCAATAGTAAACTGTTATTAATAATCCCCTATGCTCAACCACATTTTCTAGCATAAGCAAAACTTCTGACAAAGGAGGATGTGTATCTTAAGAGAAAGAAAATGTGGCCGTCATAAGTTTACGTCAACTTCATTACTAGCACCCATATGCAGAAAGACATGTGTTTGTGATACACAGCATAATTGGTTTTATCATAAAGAGGTATATAGCATTTCATGTTAGATTCATTCAGTAGAAAACAACTATGCTTGTAGTAATTCTTCCCTGCCCCTCTAGACAAAAAAAAAAAAAAAAAAAAAAAATCACATTTAAAGTAACCTTCTGGATCACCTCTTCAACAACTAACATCCTGTCATTAAAACAGACCAAAACCATATGGACTACGACTAGATTGAGCGATTAGCAGATTCCTCTGTACCTTAGTGGCATGGCACCCTTCCACTTGTGGGAATAATGAATGAAGCTATAATTAATTTTATGTGGAAGAAGTTTTAAGGGTGCAACTAGAGGAAGCTGTGTATTGCTTAGAAGAAAACTAGTTAAGAAGCAGGAAACTCTAGCACAACTCCTCTTATCACAGCATCATATATTAAATGCTTCCTTCTCCCACCGTATAGACCACATACATTCTTCCATTGAAGAAAGAGGAAATCATAGGAAATCTATTCAATTTCTTTCATTTAGCTTAAGTCCCTGGTTTAAGTAAGTTAATGTGCCTGAAGGAAATCAGGCACACAAGAGAGGTGGCAGCACACAAGAGAGGTGGCAGCACTGATTGAACAGCAGGAGCTTATCTCCTCTGACAAAAGGACAATCTTGAACTCATAAGCAGGAAAATTTTAAATAGCACTGTATGAGTTGGCCATCTGTCAGGTAACTCAGCCTAATGCAGACTTAAGTGTTCAACATCTTGGAATATATACATGGTTCGGAGAACATTTTTGATTTTTGCATATATTTTGAAAGAAAAATAAATCAACAGTGTTGTGGTTTAACCCCTGTAGGCAGCCGAATACCACACAGCCATTTATTCCCTTCCTTCCCAGCAGGACAGGGAGAGAATCAGAAGGATAACAGCAAAAACCCCCTCGTTTGTTGAAAGCAAAAGCTGCCTGTGCAAGAAAAGTCAAAATAAGAATTCATTCACTACTTCCCACTAAGCAGGCAGCTGCTCAGACATCTCCAGGAAAGGAGAGCTCCATCATGTGTAGCAGCTAGTTGGGAAGACAGACACCACATAACTCCAGAAGTCCCCTGCTTCCTCCTTTCCCCTCCAGCTTTAATGGCTTGACATGACATCATATGATGTAGGACACCCTTTCAATCAATTGGTGTCAGCTGAGGAGTCTGCGTACTGTCTGTGTCTCCTCTCAGCTTATTTTGCACCCCCACCCTACTCACTTTACTAGGTCTGTGTTAAATATACTTAATTCTGATATCTGCAGCTACTGTAGGATAGAACCCTTGAATCTAGAGGTAAATGCTGCAGCTGCTTTGCTTACTGCAACCTGTCCAGATTCCTCTGTGGAGCTTTCTTTACTACAAACAGATCAATACTCCCACTCATCATGGCATTGTCTGCAAACTTACTGAGGTTGCACTCGATCTCCTTGTCCAGATAAAGATATTTAACAGAACTGGCGCCAGTACTGAGCCCTGGGGAACACCACTTGTGACCAGCCATGGATTTAACTCCATTCACTACAACTCCTTGGATCTGGCCATCCAGACAGTTTTTTAGGCAGAAAGATTCACTCGCCAAGTCAAGAGCAGACAGTTTCTCCAGAACAATGCCATGGGAGACAGTGTCGAATTATTAAGGACTAAGCAAACAACATCTACAGCCTTGATCTTGCCCACCAAACAGGTCACCTTGTCATAAAAGCACCCATCTTAAATCTGTGCTGACTGGGCCTGGTTGTCCTTTATGTGCCCTGTGATGGCTCTTGAGATGGTTTGATAGCCTTCCCTGCCACCAAGGTCAGGCTGACAGGCCTGCAGTTCCCTGGATCCTCCTTCCAGCCCTCTTTGTAGATGGTTGTCACCTTTGTTAACCTCCAGCCGACTGGGACCCGCCCAGTTAGGAAGGATAAATGGTGAAAAGGGGCTTGTTGAGCAATTCCACCAGCTCCCTCAGTATCCTTGCGTGGATCTCATTCAGACCTCTAAACTTGTGTCTAAGTGCTGAAGTAGGTCATTAACCATTTCGCTTTGGATTATGGGGGCTTTATTCTGTTTCTGATCCCTGTATGCCAGTTCAAGGGTCTGGGTCCACCAAGAATAACTGGTCTTACTATTAAAGACTGAAATGAACAAGACATTAATACCACAGGCGTTTCCTCATCCTCCGTCAGTATGTTTTTCCTTGTATCCAATAAAAGATAGAGATTATCCTTAGTCCTTAACTCATTGATAGGTTCTGATGAGAGACAGTGAAGTACCTTAATACTCAGAAAAATAGACAAATATGCTGCATTGCAAAAAAAAAAAAAAAAAAACAACAAAACAAAAAACCAAAAAAAAACCCCAAACAAACCCCTTTCCTCTACACCAGTACTTTGGATTTCAGGGTAGTTTATATAATAAAACTAGTTAGCCTGTCAGCGTTAGAATAAGTGTGTTAAAAATTACTTAGAAGGTCCGGGATTGAACTGATCAAAAGAACCCTCACCCATCCACAGAATCTATTTTCAGTTTCATATTCAAAATTATCAGTTATTAGTAGTACTGCTCATTTGTATGTGCACAGCACACCCCAAACCCATCACATCTTTTTGGAAATGAGAACAATTCATGACTTTTCAGTAATGCTCAATTATAAACATGAATTGCATTCTCATTTCAGTGCTGAAACTTTGCTAGGTTCAAAATACAGTTCAAAGTCATTCAACATCTTTCTGGAAGCTGGAAGGAGTATTCTAAGGAATGTACCATTTTATAGCTACCTATAAGTATTCTTCGGTTAAGTGAGACCTTGACAATACCCTATTGTAACTATGTCAGTAGATGATTCTGGTATGCTCTGAGAAAATACACAAAGCACAGAAAACTGTTATGGGAAGGCAGTTCATTTATCTTTAGATTCAACGGGTTTTCATCTTCCAGTAGTTGCAGAAGTCAGTTTAATATATACTTAATACAGAGCTAGCAATATTATTCATTGCTATGTCAGCTAACATGATGAAGTATCATAATGTTCTAATTTTGCTTAACAATGTTTTCAGATGGTGCCATGTAAGGAGGAAATTCTAGTAGCATCAGGATGCAGGTATGCATCAATTCTAGTAGAATTGGGTTGTCAGGTATGAATCACAGAAACAAAGCAGCAAAGATGAACTCTACAACTTTGCAACCTTAGGACATACTTTGAGCAGAAGCCTGCAAGTAGAAGTCAAACAAGCAACGAGGCCATTGGCAGCTTTTGTCTACCATCTGAGTGAGAAAGCCACAACCCATGAAACTGATCAATTTCAGTGGAGTGGGAAGAATGTCTGGGACCGTTACCAAATGAGGCTATCAGACACGACTTGGAAACCTTACCAAGATCAAGCAAATGTCCCCTTCCACTGTGTCCACAGTGCTGGTTATAACTGAAATGGAATCATTTTTGGGGGAAAAAAGAAGTGTGCTAGAATAATAATTGCTATCCATCTGCTTAGTAGAAAGGTTTTGGATTCTCTGTTACTAAGTGACATGGCCGTGTCCTGGAAACTCACCTCTGGATTCTCCTGTGGCAATGCTTTATCAATTCTCTTCAAGACTGCTGTTTCTGATCAACTCCAAAGGTAACAAATTTACTAGACTTTTGATTTTGTTAACTGTAGCTGCTCTTTGGGAAGAATTTTGTATTATTTCAATTTACATTCAAAATACTTATTAACTGAACACGTTCATTTATACATGCAGTATTTTTATGCATGAATAAAGAACTCCACACTTCAAAAACAGAATATATCAGACAAATATATCTATTCTTCTCAATTAGAAAAACAAAACCCAGTTTGAAAATTTGCTGAAGTTAACTGACAAATTTTGATGCTTTCCAGAATTTAGTGAAAACAAACTGAACAAAAGTTGTAATGTTAGTGAAACACCTAGAAGCTATTTGCTATTAGCCCTTTTGTTTACCCCATCTATGAAGAAAAAGTATAAATATCTTTCAGGCTGCATTATTATCCTTAATCAAGGGATAATTTGCGTTGTGCCAGAAGCTTTTCTCCCTGTAAAATATCAAAAAGTATATTACATAATTTTTCTTTCTGCTTCCATTCACAGTAACTACTATTCCTCACAATGATGAGTAGTAATTATATATCATGGCGTTCTGGAAGATCCAGGTCTTATAGCTGTCCATTTCGGCAGTGATAATCTTTCTGTTCCTCCTCCATCTCATGTCTCCACATTAAAACATTAAAAATAATCTAAAGCTGGAAATAATAGGTAAGAATTTCCTCTTTAAAACTCTTCTCCTTCCACAGGGTCGCAAAAACATACAGCTCATTACTTTCAGAGATTCCCTCTGCATTTTGTGGTTATTACCTCTTATTACTTTGTGATAACCCATTGATAGAAATACAGAACACTATCACACTATACAGCTCTGTTCTTCTGTGTATAGGTCAACTAATCCCTTCAAAAACATTTGGCCAATATAACAAGCAGCTCAGTAGATTCAGCAGTTGGAATGTCACTACTACTAAATTTACTTCTACAGAAGTATCAGCCTTTTACTCTCTAAATTCATATGTTTAATACCTCATAACCCAATGATTTTGCACCTTTCTCCTCAATGATCCATGTATGCAGTTTTGCTATCTCAGAGATAAATTAACAAACTCAGAATCACTAATCTCTCCCTCTGTTAAACAAACAAACAAAAAAAGCAGTGCTCTCCCCTTCCCAGTAAACGCAACAGAAAAAAATTAACTGAAAAACAGTAGTAATGTATTGTTTATCCCTGGTTACACAAAACACATTAATAGAAACCAAGTCATGTAATTCATGACAAAAGTTATTAAACAAAACACAAACACAAACAATACCAAACCCAACCATTGTATTTAATGTTATTGATTGCATTATTTGGAAATATTCAGAGTAAGAAGAATAATATAGTACAGCAATTATGTAATTATACTGACATATTCAAATTTGTACATATGTTAATTCATAACAGATTCTTCCTTCAAGTACTTGAAATTCATATTGACACCTGCTGCAGTAAGACAGAACTTATAATCAAACACAACACAAAGTACAATTATACTTAGAATATTTTCATGGGTACAATTATTACTGCACCTAGAAGATATGCATTTATCTGTTCCCAAGACAAAGTAAATATTGTTATTCGAAGTCTTTGACACACAGAGCAACAAAAGCTCTAGTTACCAGAAAGCATTTAGGAACCTGTCACCAAAACAGAGCTGGTAGCCTGCAGACTTAACGTTCTTCACAGAGTGGCTGAGGTTAGGAGGTGTCCCTGGATGTTGCCTAGTCCAATCCCTAGCTCAGAGAGCTGGACACAAGGCAGAGCGCCCAGACAATGGCCAGTTAAATTGTGAGAATCTCCAAGGATAATGCTCTTTGCCACACCTGTGCATTGGTTGATCATGGCAGCGTGGGGTCTACCGTGACATCACCACTACTACCCCACGCTTGCATTTCCACCCCCAGCCTGTAGTTTTTGGCACTAGGGTAATCCTCCCCAAGCACAGGACATTGTGTTTCCTGTTGTTGAACTTCATAACATTCCCCTTTCCTCATTTCTCTAGCTAATCAAGGTTCCTCTGGAAGACTACACATCTATTTGGTCTGTAAACCTAGTTTGGGGTCATCTACAAAACTTGCTGAAGGTGCATTGTCCCATCACCCAACTCAGTAATGAGGATATTAAGAAATATGAGACCAAGCACCAACCTCTAGAAGACATTGCAAGGGTACAGGCATTGCCACTGATCACAACCTGCTCAGCCCAGCAGTTTAGTCAGTTTTTGGCTGCATTTCATTGGCTATTTATTCAAATCCTCACTCCATCAGTTTGTCAATTATGATATGATGGGAGAAAGTGCTGAAGCCATTGCTGCAGCCAGCAACATCCACAGCTCTCCCCTCATCCACCATGTTAGTCATCTCATCATATAAACCTACAGTGTTCATCAGGCATGATTTCCCTTGCTACTGCACTTCAGGATCCTCAATTCCACTATCTCATGGGCATTGTAGCAAGACTACTTCCAACTTCCACATCCCCAACCAGTCCTTATTTGTTTTTAAATACCAGTTCTAGCAATGAATCTTGCCCCAGTGGGATATCCATCACCAATGTCAAGAGGCTGTTACCAGTGAACTCCAGAAATATTCTTCATAACTTATGCCCCAGTATGTTGCCCTCTCCAAAAGTTATTGGGTTGTTCAAAAGACACCTTTGTCAATAGAAAACATAACAAAAGCAGCAGCCCTTTCAGAGTTAATAGTTAAGTAGCTTTCAAACTGAAGTACCTCTCCACATTTCACCCTAGCTGGTTACATAGGCCATTAAATTGTACAAAAATCCCTGTATAACAACTTTGGTCATTAATTCATGTAATTAAAGTTAATTTCTTCGAGTTTTAGAATATTTTTTGCATTCAGTGTACAACACTATTTAAAGGGTAAAGCAATAAATGATGAAAAATCCTGAAAAAAACATTTTCAATGTAGAAGACAAAGATAATCGATTAAGGGTTAAAAAACCCCTATGTTCAGTTGACTGTCCAGCAAAAAAATACAGTTCACAGGATGAGTCAAGGCTGTCTATGTGGCTTATGAATAGTAACAGAATACTTCTCCTACGAGAATAATAATGATATGGAAACACAAAGCTCACACATTTATAAAATGAATACTTGTATATTTATATCCTAAAGCACTGTGTGTCTGAATCTAATTTCCATGCAATTGTTTCAAGCCAATTTGTATAAAAATCACATCATTTTGCTAGTAGTTTTGCATACTTTGGCTTAAGTGTGCATATTTTTACGCTACATGTTGTGTACACATACTTTTATATATGCATGCAGAAATCTTTCTGCTAGCTCAGCAATGACAAGCAATTTAGTATGTGTATAAACTACGTAAAAAGCATATTATCTAACTGTAAAACATATTTGTGTCTATACATCATGTTACAAGTAATCAAGTAGCTCTTGTTAATTGTAATGACACACTATCAGGAAACCATGCATTTACAAATCACAGAGAAGTATAATTTTAAAAAGTCAGTATAAAATCCATCAGTTAAACATTATCTACTGCTTCCTTTCTCCAACCTTCAAAATAAAATTCTTATTCAACAAAACTGTCAAAAGATATTAAAGTTACTAGTAAATTGATGTTTTATGGTATTTACTTGAAGACAAAGATTAACATAAAGTAGAAATATTCTACTATTTTCTCTTTTTTCATAGAAGTATTATTTATTACACAAGTTCCTAGGATAATACGTTATATAGGAACTTTCAGTTAAAAATAATTTTCACAAGTTGTAGGTCCCTTGGGAAGCAGATCTTCTAACAGAAAAAAAATTAACAGTTAATCAGAGACTGCGTTACCACCACACCCACAACTAATCCAATATAGTGTATTTTCCTTTCAGATTATATAAAGTTCCTTTTAATGCACAAAGACCTATGTGTAATACGGTACCAAAATTGCAATATTTTCTCCAGGCCGTAGATAATTTGAGATATTACATGATTGTTATTGTACAACAGTTTTTAATTGTATTTTTTTAGTAAATACAATGATTTGTGTTCATTTTGTAATGCTGTTAAGCATGTAATATTATCTCTAGGCCTTGCCCTCAGCCCTCACTACCATATCTTCCCAGAAATGTGTTGCCATATACCATTTATATCAGTATTGCAATTTAAAGTATGCCTAAAATTAGACAATATAGAATTGCTGGCCCTGCATTCAACTTTCCTGGTGAGAAACATCAAGATGCAGCATGTGTTTCTTCCAGAATATATTGACTCCAAGCTCACACAGCACTGTTAATCCAAGAAAGCACCCATTCATCTGTAGGTAGCCAAGCTGATGAAAAAGAAAACAAAAAGTAATGTTTTGTCTTGCCTAGGACACAGTAAAAACTGTGTGCTGGCCTGGTTGGAATACCTGCAATCTCAGGAGAGAAAGATTTATGAGGTGTAGTAGAGTTCAACTGAGTCATCAGTTGAACAAAAGTCAACTGTCAATGATGGCAGAAGTCATGATTCTTTCTAGGATTCCTCACACTAGGAAAGAGAAAGAAAGAAGGTGAAGTTCAGCTGGAAAGACTCAAGTGCATCACTCTCAGAACTTACATGCTTTGCTAACTACAGCTCTTTTTGACAATATTCTGTAGCCACAAAGAACTAATCTAAAAGCCTACCATTAGATTACCACATGAAGCCAGGAATTACCCAGAGCAAACAGCAAAAGCCCTAAGAGATAAAGTAAAAAAACCTTACAGGAAGCTAATTAGGCACCAGTAATAAAAACAATGAGGAACAAGGTCTTTCTATCCATTCCGACCAGGCCTACAGCTGCAGGAAATCTTCACAATGACTGACAATGCCTCTAAGAAGGTTCTTTTCCCTGCAAAAGATAAATTTCAAAAGGCAGTATTACCAGAGATACTGTCTTTCCCATTTCTAGATACATGCTTACTCTCCAATTAACAAAGAAAAGGGAGTCAACTTAAATCACTGCTGTGGATATAAAGTGAATTTTTGCAAATGGCAGGAAGCAACCCCAGTGGCAGACTGCTAAATACTGCACTACTGGGATTACAGAGTAGTAGTCAGGATAAAACATAAAGTGCGTATGACATGTCTCTAAGGACAAAGAGAAGTTTATCTAAAATGAGGTAAACCCATGAAAAACTATAATTCATCAGGAGACAGTATTTACTGCATTTAGATAAAGTTCAGTAATTTCAATTTTATTTACTTCATTCTAATCCTTATACCTTATTCAAACTCCCTTTCTTCAGCGATAGTAAGCTTTATAGTCCTACATGAGAACAAGTTCCTTATTTACAAGAATTAAATAGCTTCATGTACTTTTAAAATGGCTGGGTCAATGTCACTAAATTAAATATTTAAATTGGTCTCCATGAATTTTTAAAAGCTTTAGACAGACAGACATTAGTATCTTTAATTATCCAGTCAAGATATGATTTTCTATGAAACCTCACGGTCAACATTTTTTCCAAAATATGCAAACCTTGCTGTCAGGTATCAATTAAATTTGCAAAAGATGAATGCATCCAAGACAAAAAATTGATCTTTTCCATTCTTGCATATTTGTAGATTTAAGTGAATTAAAAGTTTTACCCTTCACTTTTACAATCAAATCTGTAATTCCCTTTTCTGTACGTGGAACTTAAAGAATTTCAGGTTTAGATTTCAGTGTACAAATGTTGCTAACAATTTTTCCTACCTTGAACTTTACATCTGAATAGATGAGGGCACAAATTGCTGCTGGAGTATTTTACACTCAGGTCTACAATGCACCAGTTACTTGACTCAATCCCATGTTTTTTGTAATCAGCAAAAGGTCCCTCACCGATACAGTGATTGTATCCTTGAAGAGAAAAAAATATGATCAGGCTATTTTGCTTTCTTTTCTTGTCACTTCTATAAGAAATTTAATGTTCCTATGCCTCAAATCATAACAATTATGATAATTTATGTCTCTTGACCAGCCAGGATAAACCAGAAGAGAAAACAAGGGGTTTAATTCATGTGAATGGCCCTGAAAAATCTTGTACTGGCCAGACACTATCTAGGCCCTAATTCAGTAACCAGGAAAAACATCAATGCAAAAAGCTCAGCACATTCTTCCACAACCGCTCACAAAAGCAAAGATCTGATACTGCGTGTAACAGACGAGCAGAAGTGAAAAGGATACCCAATACATTGTACTGCAGGCAGAAAGGTACAGAATAGCTGTACCTGCAAGAGAGTGTTCAGGGCTTAGTTTTTTTTTAATCTTCATGTATGGATACTTCAGGTGAAAAGGGATTCCTGTTTTTCCTTTTTAAGTATTATTGATAAACAGCACAGTATGTTATTTCTACAGCCATTTCACAAAGTCTTACACATGGGGCATAAAGAGACATGGGGGCTTACTCAGATCAGGACTCTCACAACAATAATCAATGCAGGTATTACTGCAGCATTCTGCTTTCCTAATTCTGAGTCATGTAAACAATTATCCAAGTCAAATTGCACATTTTATCTGAGCAACAGGAACAAGAGTTTCTGTACACGCTTGAACAGAGTTCTACCTTGCCTATACCTTGCTTTAATTATTATGATAAAATCTTTACAGTTGTTACAATCCCACCAAAATGCTATTTAGGATTCCACAGTGAGTTTCACTGGGCTGCAAATCTTCATGAAAACCTCACGCCCAATTACACATCAGTGAATGTTTTTCTTTGCACTGACATCAATCCACCATGATATTAAACAGAGAGACAAAGTGAGATCTCTGTCACTGAGTTTTCACTTTTCCAAGTAGCTAAAAATACAAAAATACATTTTATTTGCTGGATAACCGTATTGCACAGATCACTGGTGTAAAGACCAAAGTTCTTGATTTGTATTTTGCATATGTTAAACATTGTCTGGGTGCAGGGCTGCATGTGCCTGGAGCCTTTCTGCAGCTTGGCAATAGTAGAGAAGAGAGGGAGGAGGTGTGGGAGCGGGCATTGTTCCTTCACCCTAGACCTGCAGTGCTGTCTCCTAGTGCAAAAACTTTCCACGCAGAGAAATAGTGCAGGCACAGTGAGACCACTCCTCACACTCTAACAGAGGATCGACCTCCTCCATAAACAATCCCTGCCAAGAGGCACACATGCATGTGCCCTCTGCCCCAGGGACTATGTTTTCTGGGTAAACCAACGCAGCGCTCCAATGGGGTGGTGATTATTTTTCTCTTTTCCCTGTTGCTTTTCTTTTTTCTCTCTCTCCATCTTATTCTCTCCCCTCATTCTGCAGCACCTTTATCTTTTTCCCTTAGTAGTTTCAGATGGATTTGATCATGTGCAAATTCTTGTTGTGTTCAAAGCACAGATTGAGATATGTTTTGTTATTTTGGCTAGGTTCAAAGTAAACATTGAATTTGAGTATATCCTGGCAGTACTTTGTCATCACTCTGAACTGCCACACAAACATGCAAAAGAACCCTATCCCTACCCCCCAATGCTGCCAAGCAGGTCAGTTAGGGCCTGCCCTAACAACTGCTAAAATAAGTAGTTGGTTTGAGTTTCCAATGAACGTTTTCATAAAGGGTTCGATTTCCACAGAACATTTCTGAATTTTCCCTTAGTTTTTTGCCCTCTTCTCCCACAATATTCTAGAAATTCGCAGAAGGCTCGCACACTAACTGCTGTGATAAAACCATTCCTAGTAAGTATACTGCTAAGTTTCATTAACTCATACAGATGAATTAAAATATTTGAATATATGTAGTCATATAACAGAAGTTAACCAAGTTTGTCTATCACTTCAGGTGCACCTCAGAAAACCAAGACTTTGCCTGATGATCAGTTGTAGCTAACAGCAGTAATTTGAAATTCTTTTCCATTAATAAAAATTAATCATAAAAGTGCTGATAACCCACACTTTGTTAAAATTCTATCTGAATTTTTTCTCTGGAGGACACTGCAATAATCTTTAATATCAAGTAATTGACAAAATTCATTTTGTCAGCCTTTGCACTATTAGAGCTTGTCTTTCATATATTGCAGGGTGTATGAGAAACTGCAATCCAAGCATAACAAGTCAACAAAGGATCATTAAGTTTTACCTCAGCCTTGAGTCACATTTTTAATGCACCATTATTCACTGGAAGCTTGGTTATTGCTTTTAATATGTACCATTCCAATAAATTCAACAAGAAAGAAGGTAGAAATAAGAACAGTAATACAACTGAAGAGGCTAAGCATTGCGTCGGGTATGTCAAAATATGTCTGCTATCTTGTTACACTGGCATGGTAGTAGTATACCATGAGTGAAATATAAAAGGTGACAAGAAACACTTAAAAATCCAGTCCTTCCTCAGATCCTCAGAGCAGCCTTTGGAGTAGCTACAAACACAGGATGCTCCTTCATTCAACAGGTGGTTTGCAAGCTATTCCCTTAGGTGCCCCAGCAGCATGTGGCCCTTGAGGGCATACTTCACGTCCTTAGTGGGGACTTCTGTAAGTGCTCAGGACCATGCTTGCTTGCTCATTCTTACACATAAAACGATCTTGTGTTTTAGCTCTGCTGCAGCAAGTTGAACACAACAACTCTGGCATCAGGTCTCAAGGAGTTGCAGTAGGCAGCTATTACAGCCATTGACAAAAGCAAAGAAAGCAATATATATATATATTTTAACTCATTTAAGATTTTCTTCAAGGCTACATTAAAAGTTCAACTGCTTTATATTATTCTGAAGTAATTTGAGAATACTATCTTGTCAAGCTGCGTTTAAGTTGCTCGTCATTTTCAGAACACTGAAAATTTGATGTGTACAGTTCATTGCCCCCCTCCCCCCCATCATCCTTAAAGCTGACTGATTTGTTGTAGTCTCCTGCATTTTATTGCACATCTGCTACATTAATTTCTTATAAATCTCAAGAGCATAATACAAGATTATACAAACTTCACTATTTTCCTTCCCATCTTCAGCAAATTGGGGTGCATTCAGGGCTTATAAGAGGGGAGAAGGGGACATTATTGTCTGTGTAAAAACACGTGTGTGAAAGAATAATGCATGTCTGTACTATTTAGGAAAAGGTTTAAGAAGGATAGACTTCTAAATAGTTCATCAACTAATAGTGTAGCCATGAAATGAAAGTCACTACATCGGTAAGATAAATCCCATGGAACAGGTGGCCCTAATACCTAAGTGGCAGCAAAATCAGATTATCCGAAAGAAACAGAACCCCTTACCTTACCTGGAGGTTGCATTTTAAAATAACATTTAGAGGGAGCCAAGGAAATGAAATTAATCTTTTCTAAGGTTATCTAAGAAGTCTTCTTCTTATGAATAAAAAAGAATGGCAAGGGTTTTTTGGATTCTCAAGCCTCAGATCTCTATTCTTCCAAAATTCATGATAAAAAAAAAATTAGAATTAATCATTAATATTATGAGTAACAACTGATAAGTAGTATGTTAAAACAGCCAAAAGTGCAATGCAAGCAACTGGTTAAGAATTTAAGTAATTCAGAAAATACTCCCCAGTAAAACAAACTTCTGCCACAAAATAGAATTTGAAACCTTTTGATGTTTGACAATTCACTTCTAAATGCACTGTAAATGCCCTGAATCTATCGTAGGTCTCCCTATCCTATATCCATATAAAAAAACCTTCTCACCTTTAAGTATGAAGTGGGAACAAATGCCCTTTGGGAACACAGAAAATTAGTCATTCCTACAGCTTCCATCAGTCTTTGACAGGTCAGTGACGACTTTGTCAATCTCACTGTGAGAAAACATTTCTCTTTTTATTTCAATTATTTAAAGACAGGACCGTGTGTCTTAGAACTGCAGCTTAGCTGGACAGTGTCTGTAAACCAGGTTTGCTCTGTCAGAAAACCTTCAAGAAACTGTGATGCTGGTATAATTCAAAGTAGCCCTTCTTTTGCTATAAGAAAAAGCTGACTTATCTCCTCCAGGAGCCAGCAGGACAACCCGAGCAAACTGGAGGACAGTATGCACTGGGCTTGCCTCCTTCAACACCCAGAATCCCTCCAACACAGCAAAGAGAGGAAAATGGCAGCACACAGTGCTCTTGGGATGAGCCTGACGAGGTGGTGAAAAAATATTCATCTATCCTTTTCTGGTAGGAAAGTTGGAAAACTGTTTTTACCTCAATGCAAGAGGGGCTTAAATGCAGAGTAAATGCCCCATTTTGTAGTGCTATTGGTGTCTGCAGACTTACACAGAAAGGAAGGGTAAAGTTGTAGCCACTATTATCGGGGTATCACCACATGCATACCAGACATGATGAACTTGAGTATTTTACTAAATCACAATATCAAAACATTTCCCAAATACACGCAAAAAGATAAGTAAGAAAAAATCTTAAAAGAAAAAAGAGTAACCATTTCGGCCATTAAAAATAGGCACATTTCCACAGAAAAAGGTCTCTAAACATCTCAATGTCACTGCAATACTTAAATATTTTTACTGCATGTCTTAAGCAGCATAGAACAATAGAAAATTTGCTCAGTGTACTGGTTTATTTAAAATATTAGCTCAAAGTTAACTCATGTCTTATTATTTTATTTCTAACTAAAATGCATGATTTCTGTTGTCCTGAAAACTCCAGTAACATACTACAGGTGTAAGAGTAAAAAGTAGTCTTTGCAAAGGACTGAAAAAAAAAAAAAATCACTAGCCATAGATCTTGCTTGATCACTTTTTTTGGACACAATTCATCTCACCTAACTTATGTATCATTAAATACCTATCAGAGAAAAGAATGAATCACCTTCAAACAGATGTTTCTCTTACTCTCCACTTTTCATGCAGAGCCTACACGATTAGCTAATGTTTCTAGGAAGGCAGCTCTGAAATATATAATTTAAACACACTTGCAGTCTAAGGAGGACAGAGACAACTATAATGCAACATAAATATAAAAGCCTTGCTGTCCCCTTTTTCATGTGCTTATCCTTCATAATTTTAAGTGGACAGTTTCACAGGCATACACTTATGTTTCATATACATAAAATATATGCTGTCATTCTTCAGCCGCTATAGCAAAATAGATGAAGTTGAAAACAGTTTACCTCAAATTAATAAAAATTTGAATTCTCCCTCTAGACAATTCCTACCACACACACACCTCACTAAATACACTTGTACTACTAAAACCACATTGTTGTCATAGAACTGATGATGACTTTGAAAATTCTGTAACATGTAGAGCTTTGACTTTATATCCTCAAGACACATTGATCTTGAGCATAGTAGCTGATATTTGAGATGCGCTGTTTTGCTGAAGAAAGTTTGCTGCTATTTATCCACTCAAAGGAAATGCATATTTCTTAACCACTGAATACTCCTGTTTCTCCAAGAAAAAATATTCAGAATACCTTAAAGGACAACCCCACTACAAAAACATATGTGGTTTGATATCTCTTTTAAGAACAATTCAAGACCAAGAAATAGTTAATCAGAAGAAGAATGAAGCAATAGATTGGACAAAGGTGCAAAAAAAAAAAAAAAACCTAAAAAATTAAAGGATTTTACCACATTATCTTGGAAAAAAATTACTCCTAAATTGTGATCATGAATGCTGTTACTAATTCTAGCTGTCAAACAGAAATTCCTGCCCAATGTACCTGACCACTTTGGGCATCTAGTCAGAGCACATGACACTCCTATAGATTGCCAGGGATCTCACTTTTTCCAGTATGTCTGAGGCTGGAAGAAGATGGAGGACTAGAAGACTCAAAAAACAAGGTTCAGCTCACTGAAAGATACTATGTTCTGGAAAAAAGGCCTTCTCTGAAAGTCACTCGACAATGTTTCTGATCCAACAGATGATCTGTCTAATGTGTTTAGGAAGGTTGTGTACTTTGTGTTTACTCTTTCCCTAATCATAGCAGATGTTGAGTTTGGGCTCTGGAAACCTACTACACAAAAGATTATCCTCATTCCCAAGGCTCACTGGACTTAGGAGCATCTGAGATACAACTCCAGCAGCATATAACACTCTCGGCTCTTGGAAAAATTTAAAACAGATCCAGAAGGTCCTTACACAAAAGTAGGTTTGATGTGCTTCCCTAAAAGGCCAGTCACAACCTGAGTTTTAAACACTTGTGGGCTTCTTTTCCCCCTATTTCAAAATTTACATTTGCCTATTACGTTAAAACCAGTCAGGAGTAAAGCTGTATGTGCCCTAGTCAGGTGAGAGACAGACATGCAGTTTTCTCACTGCTATGCATAGCTCCACTCTGACCAACTTCTTGTGCATTAGCTGCACAAGACATCAGATGGTTGTTTGGCTACATACACAAATAGCTTTTTCAAATAGGAAGCTCAAAGGAGGAGACATCCTCCTTTGGGTAACGGGGCCAGGGGAGGGGGACATGGGACCAGCAATGAGAGAAAACAAAATCTGTCTGGATCCTTCCAAGTCTTATTAATGATCCAGATGATGACAATCTGTCTCCGTTTCCGCATTAGAAGAGCCAGGAAGCTTAAACAGACACTGCTTATGGATTGGCAGGCAGCAAAAAGGCTGAAGGGGATTAAATTGAAAAGCAAAACTGAGAGCCCACAATCACATTGCTATGAGCGCATCTTAAAATAAATATGGCAGCAACAGTCCTAGGCAAGCTAGAGGATGTAAGCAGTATATTATTTTATAAGCGTGTATCCAATTTTGTCATTTAGAGTTTTTGTCAGATCTCCAATCAAAGGTCATTCTACAACAGTCAGGAGCATGCATTTCAATTATTCATTAGACCACTTCTGTTGTTCCACAGCACGTCCCCTGACAGACAGCTTCCTCAGCTCTCTTACATAACAACCACAGATGTCTTCATCTAATCAATAACTTAAAAGGGACCAATGCCAGTAATCTAAACCAACCAGAAACTACAGTTTTCTTCCATGTATGTGAAAGAACTGGTTAATGTAGTCCATTTGATGTTCTCTTTCCCCCACTTCCCTTTGCCCTCCCAGAAATTTTTATAATGAGAAAACTCAGGGCATTCAATGATTTCTTTTTAAAATTATTTCTACAGTTTCACTCTAACATGCTGTTAGATTTCCTCTGAACATTGAGGAAGTGAGTATTTTCAGACTATTTGACCTGTATTTAAAAAGGACAAGGTCAAAAATTCTGTTAGACTATAATGATTTTTCTTCTCCCCAAATCATGCCAGCATGCTTGCAAATGTATTTGTGGTGAACATTACCAGTGTTACTACAATTCCTCCAGAGACTCATATGTGATTAGTTTCAATCAATCACAACTGGCTGCAGCCTTCCTACGGTCTTTGATTCCCAGGTGCCTTCCTAGACATACGCTGTCCACCTGTCAAAGATTCACATGAATGTCAACCCAACTGCGTTTGATGCTCAGTCACTAAACTGTCTAAAACTGTCTCTTACAAACAGTTTGAATATACACATCAATGAAAGCAAATAAGCACAGAAGTCTGCAACAAACCCCAGAAACCCTTGGGTCAGATGATTTGCAAAAATCGCCCCAGTTCAGATTCTACTTCTGATTATCCTCTGAGTGCTAGTCCTGTAAGCCAGTACACTTGACACTTTGCAAAGTTTACTCTGCAAAGCACAGTATTTCTCTCCTATAAGGGAATTTCGGAAATCTGTTGCCACAACAATGAAGAGAAGTAAAAGGGTATCTGAAAGATAGAGTAGCACATATCAAACGTGAAGTGTCACAACATGGCTTTTCACCAGTACACAATGATTATGTGAGGAATTTTGATCACTAGCACAAACTCAAGTCTGTCAGTAACGTCCAGTGTAAATGTTATCCTGCATTAATCAAACTAAGCTAAAGACAGTATGTATACACATCTAACCATGCCTTTATTTTCATATTAAAACATGGCTGTGAAAAATTTCCAGTTGACCTGTCAAAGAAAACCAGTTTCCTGCCATGTGATACACCATTTACTTACCCATGATTTTCGTGTTCGGATCGGAAATTTTAACTTATGAAGGAACAAGGAAGGGCAATAGTCATTTTTTTTTTCTCCAAAGCGTGCTTCATTTGAACAGACAGTTAAAATTAGATTAACACTATTGTTATCTCCATGCCAGGTGTGAGATTTTTTCCTAGCACCTTCTGTGTGTTTAGCTCAGTACAAAACCAGAAGACAAATGTGGCAGAAAATAAAATGGACACTCATAATGCACTTTGCAGCCTGCTCCCATTACATAGATTAACTTACAATAAGAAATATTTGTATATGGTTTATAAATACTTAGAATTACAGAATGATAAGCTTGGAAGAGACCTCTGAGATCGATTCCAACTGTGTCTGTCTCCCTACTAAACCATGTCCCCAAGAAACTCATCTACCCGCTTTTTAAACACCTCCAGGGATGGTGACTCCACCACCTCCCTGGGCAGCTGGTCCAATCCCTGACCACTTTTTCAGTAAAGGAATTTTTCCTAATATCCAGTCTAAACCTCCCATGGCACAACTTGTGGCCATTTCCTCTTGTCCTATTGCTCGTAACTTGCAAGAATGGCCCAACACCCACCCCGTCACAACCTCCTTTCAGGCAGTTGTAGACAGTGATGAGGTCTCTCCTCAGCCTCCTCTTTTCCAAGTTAAACAACCTTAATTCCCCGACTCTCTCCTCATAGGGCTTATTCTCCAGCCCCCTCACCAACCTCGTTGCCCTTCTCTGCACACGCTCGAGCCCCTCGATGTCCTTCCTGTAGTGAGGGACCCAAAACTGAACCCAGCACTCGAGGTGCTGCCTTACCAGTGCTGAGCACAGGGGCACAATAACCTCCCTGCTCCTGCTGGCCACGCTGTCTCATACAGGCCAAGATGCCATTGGCCCTCTTGGCCACCTGGGCACCCTGCTGGCTCATGTTCAGCCGGCTGTCAATCAACACCCCCAGGTCCTTCTCTGCCAGGCAGCTCTCCAGCCACTCCTCCCCAAGCCTGTAACGCTGCATGGGGTTGTTGTGACCCAAGTGCAGGACTCAGCACCTGGCTTTGTTGACCCTCATCCCATTGGTCTCAGCCCATCGGTGTTAAACAGGACTGGACCCTGCACTGAACCCTGGGGAACATCATTTGTCACTTCTCCCAGATTTTCACAGCATTGTAACCCAAAATGTATATGCAATGCTTTCTTCAACTGACATTTAAAGTACTATATCATATAATTTATCCTGCAGAATATGCATTTTTCCTGCTCAGAAGAACATTTTGGTGGCTCAGGTCTTAAGTGCATTGCCAGGAGTTAAGAACCCCGGTACTAAGGCAGTGTACTGCTGCTTCTGCTGTAGCTGAACCACTGAAAATATTATGTACTATGTTTCCTGTATATAATCAAGGTTTTAAAATATGCCCAGCACAAATGCAATACAAGCAGTTGAGTATGGCACAGAGTGTAAGCGCATGCTCAAAAACGTTAAAACACATTACACTCACACAGAAATTGTCACATTTCAGAACTTCATCCAATACTAACTTATCACAAACATGTCAGCTACGCTGACCATAAATCATTAAGATGGGATATTTCAAAACACGCCTAACCGTTCTCTAGGAGAAACGCAAGGGTTAGACTTGCTTACTGCCATTTGAGACTCTTAACAGAATAATCCCCCCAGCTCTGCACAAAATCTGGAAAAGATTCAGACTCTCCAGTGGGTAGCATAGAATTACAAAGACAAACTTATTTTATGCTCCTGTACTTGATTTTTAACGCTTCAGACCCATAAACATCAACTTCCAATGAATAGACTGATATAAGGACATTGTATCTTCCTGAAGGTAAGTGTAACTTTCATGCTGCTATAGATGGCAGTGGCTTAACAGACAGGATTTAAAAATCAAGATATAGATTTCTCTTGTCCTTACACAGACAAATTTCTGAATAACTTCCACAGTGATACCGCCTGTACTGCCTTCAGCATCAAGCTCTTGACCAACAGCATACATTATCAGGTACTTTTGATATATCAAACATTTATTCCTTCATCCCATCTCATGCCTGAACTTTCTTTAGAATCCTTTTTACAATTGTTTTGAAGATGCTATAATGCAAGGCAGCCAGGAAATGGGGTTTATGGTTTGGGTTTTTTTTTTTTAAATGGTCTTTTTCGTAAGTACATGTTATTTCTTATTTTTGCCAATGGCATATGAAGTGTCTTAATTCCTTCTTAAACATAATAGATGTTAAAGAAATCATTTTCAGTTCTAAAAGTTTGCCTTCTAGCCTGATTTTTGTTATGATGAATTATACAACTAATCATAAAATTATACTTAGATTTCCCAGCTTATTCCTTCTTTACTTAAACTGGAGTGTAATACAAAGCATCAAAATGCAGTTTTTTAGGATTTATTTTTTGCTGCATGGCTGGGTACACACGTGACTTTTCCCAGAAACACCACTGTTAAATTGAAGCATTGTCACCAAGATGACACTGTTTTTTATTCTGCACCTCTTACCAAATGCTTTGGCTGCATAAGTATTTTCTCTCTGTTACATTATGAATTGCGGTATTAACCTCAGGAGCCCAAGCGAAACAGCACAATGCACAACACTTCTTTGTTACACAATAAAAGCCATCTTCAGCAGTATGGGTATAATTGGTAATGTCAGTCAACTGTAAGCAATACATTTTGAAAATGTGTTTAGGTAACAAAAAAGTTCAGCCTGAACATCAAGAACTGAAGATATCCCATGTTGGTTTGTTATACCATAAAATTAGGATAAGTCGTTTCTGGTTTTGATGGAAAGTACTGGTCTTGACACCACTGCATGTTTCTCTTCTAAAACACGCAAGACAAATTTTCCAAATAAATGGTTTTGATGCATTAGCTCCTAGATTATTTTTTTTTCCTATTCAGAAGGATAATATTTAAAACTATCAAATGTTATCCTTGAATTAGCTGAGCACTGAATTGATTCCCAGAACTCAAGAGGCAGATTGAGCTGATATTACAGAGGTCTACATGAGCAGGCTATCTAGAAGCTCCAATAAGTCCATAAATAAAGGAATATCCTTGGGAGCCGTCTTCAGCTCTTCTCACTTTGCTATAGACAGTAGTGACTAAAGAGCACCTGCCTGAGAGCAAAATCTACACACTATCTGATTCAACAGTGCTGAAACCCATCTTTGTAATTCAGACTTTCTGCCCTTCATAAGAAAAAGCTACCAGTAACTGCCTTTAACTGAAGTCACAGAGATACCATTGAAGTAAAAAAAACACTGAAAGGGCTCCTGTTCAGCACCTAATACAACTCTGACCTTGAAAGTAATGGTAAGAATTTCCATTAATGTCTACAGGAATTATGTATGCATGTCCCGGAGAGCATGAACTTCTAAATGCTTTTATTATATGATTTAGAACCCCCTTAAACTCGGTATCATGGTATTTTTAGGGCTTAATTCTTCTCACCTCACCTGGCCAAAACTCACATGAGGAAGAAAGGTTTGGACTCATAGAGTATACTGAATTAAAGTCTGTACATGAAACCAATTGCTTACCAAAGTGATTAAGATCTGATGTGTTTCCACAGGGAACATAAGAAGCCTCTTTACGAAAATTCATTGCCAATAGGAGATAGAATTCCCTTTGAAGGAATACTTAAAGCAAAGAATGATATCCAGCAGACTATAAATGAGCGTTCAAGAAACTTAATGTTTTCTTTCCTTTTCACGTGCCAACCTCTTCACTCCTCCTCTTTTCTCAATGTATTTTTGATTCTTTCAGACACAGCTATAAACACATGCACAAGCACACACAAATTTCCCCTCAGAGTGTTACAGACAGTTCTGTTCTTTGATTTTCACCTTTGTTACAATCCACACCTCTTTCCCAGAAAGCTCCTTGTCAACAAATATATTTTTCCATAATACAGCTCTGTTTTACAACCAAAGGTTTAAGGAAACAAGAGAAATATCACAGTTGTGTTAAGTTTTCATTGTAGTAATATATGGTAGACCAACATCTCAATGTACCAGATAGCTGTGGAGACATCCAAAATAATGTAATTTTTCCTCACAAGGGAAAGAATTGAAAATGCCTCTAACATTTCTGTGCAAACATGCCTTTTATTACAAATAATGTTAACCTGTCATTTCAGAAGAAAAAAGTTTTACTAGCAAGTAAAGTTTTACTATCAGTCATATTTATGTCAACTGTTAGTATTTTATCTGCAGTTTCTCTTTTGCCCTTTTCAAACATGTCAGAGTTAGAGAAAGACTAATACATTTTCTCTTAAAAATGGTATATTTTCATCATCTTTCTACTTTTTGGAGGCTCCAACATTACATTTGAAACTTGTAGAAATATCTTCATCCTTCACAACATACCCTCAAAGATTAATTTCCATAGAATACATTCCCAACATTGATTTTTTATTACACCTACAGCACAAGAAGTTCTTTTCATTATATGTCATGGATTTATGAATTTGATTCATCTTTCAACTTATTCATCATTGCACCCACAACTAATTGAAGTCATGATGTTGGAAG
The DNA here is from genome assembly GCA_013389885.1 of Geococcyx californianus. Taxonomy (NCBI): domain Eukaryota; kingdom Metazoa; phylum Chordata; class Aves; order Cuculiformes; family Neomorphidae; genus Geococcyx; species Geococcyx californianus. The sequence goes on from VWPV01005661.1 coordinate 99,118, forward strand.
ATCAAAATTTAGCTTTTTGTAGGAAGTTGAACAGAAATGTTCAAGATCAAGAAAATAATGTTTCTAGACCTCCTCTCACTACCTCTTTAGGGAAAATGATGACAGAAGCTCAGAAATATTCTAGTCATTATCTTCGCTATAGAACTAGCTACCTCTGCCCTAGAGAACATCAATAAAGCAACATACTTGTATGATGCTAAATTAATCAAGGCTTTTCTTATGGATCCATATAAATTAGTGCTTCCCTCAGTCCTTCACAATATTGCCAACTCAGTGTTATGTCCGTACATACTGGGACAAGTTTGGATAACCGCAACCAGGCACAACACCAAGCTCTTTGCATGCTGACTGGCTGCTCAAGACACATGCCCTCATCAGCCAGCTGCCTTTTACTCCTAGGCAGTACTGAACTGGTAACTGCCTTTCCACCAGTTAAATCCTCAGTTTTGGTTTCCCTTTGCATCCTCAAACTTTACTGTGGCTTCAAACACAGATGATCAGAACACACATACACACACATCTATCTCCTCTCTCAGCAGAAAAATTGAGCAAAGTGGATTCATTAAAACCAGGTTTTGAAAATTGAACTTGCTAGTCCCATACGCAAACCCACAAATCCACTCAGATGTCAGTGCCTCTAACTGTCTCCAAGCAATTCTTCACATAAAATATCCAAGAACATGATAACTATCCATTCACAAAAAAATAACCAAACAAAGACCCCAGGAATCTTTCAGATCCTTGTATACTTTAAATTTACAAGTGGGTGATAACTACATCAGTTCTAAAAAAGCACAGAGGAGACAGCTGAGACAGCAATAATGATGACAATTTTTGGAAGCTGCATCTACAGACACAATTTTCAAACATCAGCCATATGAGAGAACACAGCATTTTCACATATGCATTATAAGCACAGCAGAGAAAAGCAAACAGCTGCAGTGTTCTTTCATCTAAGCAGCCACACGAGTTGCTATTTATAACCTCCCCATTTTCTCCAGATTACAATTCCAGAGTCATTCAAACACATATTTTACTTCCCTTTTATCTTCAACATCACACAGACCAACGAGGGAAGTAATGAAAGCACTGCCTTTGCCTCCAATGATACGATGCTTTCCAACCATATTCCTCTTTATTTTCCAAACTGTATAATTCCTAAATCAATTCAGTCCATGCCATTCTGGACAGACTCAAACTGATTCAAGAGAAAAGAGGGAATTATTCCAGACAACATGCCATATTGCATCCACTCAGTGCCTAATGTGTTGGCACTACCTGTCCCCTTTCTGTAAAGAAACACTTATGAAACCTTATAGCACTAATTAGTGTCACAACTATCCCCAACATTCTAATAACATAAGTGGGAAAAAATATTGCTACCTCAAACATTAACTTGTTAGGGACACCTCTTTTTTTACCGAAAAATACCAAACCCAAAACAAAAAAAGAAACACACACCCCCCCCAAAAAAAACCTATGCAAAGGAGTTAATGCATCTCCAGATTAACCTGTCGGTTAGAGGGGAAAAAGTAGCAATAGTATAGGGGATACATGACTTAAATGCACACTAGACCGGGTAGCTATTTCACCTAATCCCTCTGACATGTTCTAGCCATCAGTACAATATTCTTTCCGGAGCATATTCAGTGTCACTCATTATTCCCATTCCAATATGCTGTTAGTTCTTGCACAATGTGAATTAAAAGTAAACTAAGAAAGCAAAAGTTTTCTTATGCACATGTGTGCTGATGAGAATAATTAGCACGATTAAGACATACAGTACAACCACCACTATTTTCCACTATACATATAGGAGCAAAAGCAATGCATAATACAGGATATGGAAAAGATACAAGGCTTGAGGATTCCATTATAGACTTCATTAAACATATTTGAATTACCTAGAAAAGATGAATTTTAAAACAGAAAAAGAAACATGAAAAGAAAAAAAAAAAGGAATAGGGAGAGAATTTGGACAGCAGATACTGGGATATTTCATTGCCTTATTTCAATCGTACTTAGCAGCACACATATGCTCCTGTTTCTAACAACCTTAAAAAGAATAGTCCCTTTAAAGGAGGTACAAATCAATTCTCTGCTTTATTTTTATAACACATATAATTTTCCCTTTATCTCTTGTATCTGCCACTCATCTGTTTGAAACTGATCTGTAGTAATACTAACAAGTCAACAAGGAGCACATAAAATGGAAGAGAAAAAAAGGAAACAAAACAGAACAAAACCAAATGAAGATATTCATGCAGAAAAAAAGAAAGGTATGTTTTCATTATCCTTGCTCCTTGAAGGAGAAATACATTTGGGTTATTTTTGTCCAATACATACTCTCCAAGGAGCCACATAAGTTTATAAACATGACAGAAATTATGTCTTTCAAAATCCTTCAGGGCAACTAATAATTACTAACTGGGAAATCTGATGCTTCAAAAACCTGATGACAAAAAAAAGGAATATATTTCTCATATCATATAGAGAATCTAGAAAGTTCCAAATTGGAAACAATCTTCAAATGACTATACATATCGTTATACAGCATTATAAGCAGAAAAGTGTGCCCCATGCAAGCTTTCCATTGTACATTTATCATTCCCTTTAGAGGCACACTAACTCAAGGGATGGCTATTACATTCTTAAGAACAATAACCTGAAACAAGAGTTTTAACCTTATTCATGCAAATTTCAGTAAGAAACCAATGGACACTGGCAAAAAATGTTTATCGTAAAACAGCACTTAGCACCTTACATAGCTGAGTCTCATATTCCATTCAGCCCAGCTTGCCAAGCCCAGTAGAAGATCAAAAGTGAACTGCCTACAGTCAGGGGAAGCCCTCAACAAAGCCAACATCCTGCAGCTGACCCTTCGCACCATTTGACATGCAAGGTTTGCCGTGCCAGAATTTAGTATGCTTACATGGTATATTAATTTGTAAACACTGGATACTAAGATATATACGTTGTCACGTTCCCTGAAGGCTCTCCTAGGAGAAAAAAGCCTTTAGTGTCTCTGCTGAAGAATCACTCTGTACAATTATTAAATGGCAGCCATAATCACTCTGGTCAGTCATGTGAAGCATATCCTCACCCCTGCCAGAGCCACACACTTTTGGGGCTATGTTAAACTACTGAGTTGCTATACCCTCTGTTTCAGCTTTCTTTTACAGGGGAAGCAGCATGTCACTCAGAAAAGCCAGCAGCCTAACCAGAAGCATGAGTCAACATTAGCCCAACTTCAATTATGAGGCACACAAAGAAATGAAAGTTTGTTTTGCTTCTTTGAAAGGAAGACTAAAATTCATGAGGCAGAATTTAAAAAACTAAAGCCATTTTCTTTTGGCCCAATGGGCAAAATTGCTAGGAACTTTAGGTAAGTCTGGGTGCATACCTGCTCACCATTCTATGTTTGAACCAAAACAGTGGGGGAAATTATTTTCAAAGCAGTAAAAAAATTTATTAAGAGTCTATCAACTCTGCTTTCATCCTCCTGGAACAGTTACTACTGAAACATCAATAAAAGATGATACATATAAATTGTGATTAGATTTCTATGGCTCAGCAAGAAAGGTTTAGAGAACCTAAACTAGTGTCTCTCCTGCAATGACTTTTTTTTACCTTTATCCATTTTATATAAATTTTGCCTTTTCATTTATTCTTTCCAGTTTTGACCATAAAATGTGAATTTCTCACGATCAGACTGAATTCAGTCTGTAAAGCTGGCCCATCTTGTACCTCAGTTTCCATCATGACTTCCGGAAGACTGTGCATGCCATACTTTCCTTCTCTTCCTTTCATATATTACACACGCACACTTGTATTTTCTTGTCTTCTTCCTCACCTACCCAGTCCCGTGTGCCTTCTCCTCCACCAATATCTTTATCTGAACATAAACTCATGCCTCTTAAGTAAATGCTGAGAAGATAAAACATCTAGGGGTTCCCCACACAGCCCACCGTGGCACCTGTGCGGCAACCTCACCAAAGTTGAGACTAAGTGCAACACCTACAAAAGGAAAAACAAAAAGCCCAAATCACCACCACCATTCCCCAAAAACCCCACCACAGTGCTTATGCCCTACAAGCCCTACCATCTCCAAGCTGTTACACAGGAAAGAGAGGCCTGACACCAGGAAAGCTGCCGAATTAGTGGATTTTGTGGAAGAAGGGAAAGAAGGTTGGAACATAAACAAGCTTGCAGAAAATCTCACTAGTAGCACTTGTAACCTTTCCTCTCCTTTTTTTTGTCTTTTTGCACCAGACACCAAGCTGAGAGCAAATGCACCCCATACAATCCATAGCGAAGCACACTAGGCCCAGTTGTCCCTGTTGACAGTTCCCTCACGGGACAAGGGATCATCACATACAAGATGTGCTTCCTCTTATCACATCAGCACAGCAGCAGAAGAAACAAGCACCCATGAACAGCACAAGCACATCCATGCGTGGTACTGGTCCAGTTCACGCAAAACCTCCCCTTTCCTGCAAAACTGATCCTGAGGCATAGTTAAGACATGACATATTCAAGTGCCTGTGACAGGGATATCTGTCATATTTTGCTCGTCATGTGGGAAGCAAATGCCTATGCTGTGGAGTAAGTGAGAGAGGAACCAATGTCACAGAGTCGTAGAATTGTTTGGGTTGGAAGGGACCTCAAGGATCATCTAGATCCAACTCCCATGCCACTGCCATTGGCAGGGACATCTTCCACTAAATTAGGTAGCACAAAGCCTCATCCAACCTGACCTTGAACACTTTGAGGAGTTGGGCATCCACAGTTTCTCCAGGCAACCTATTTCACTGTCTCACTCACCATTCTCAAAATAAATAATTTCTTCCTAACAGCCAATCTAAATCAGATCTCATAGATCTAATCTAATATTTAATCTAAAAAGTACTCTTTCAATTTATAACTCCTCATTGTATCACTATAGTGTCTGATGGAGTCCCCCCCCATCTTTCCTTTTTGTCCCCTTTAAGTACTGGAAGGACACTATAAGGTCTGCCCAGAGTGTCCTCTAAGCAATCCCCACTCTCTCAGCCTGTCCTGGCAGGGGAGGTGCTTCAGCCCCTGATCATCTTCACGGCTCTCCCCCTGACCCACTCCAACAGGTCCACGTTTTTCTGATGCTGGGGGGGCCCAGAGCTGAACACATCATTTCAGGTGGGGTCTCACATGAGCCAAGTAGAAGGGAAGAATTACCTCACTAGACTTGCTGGTCACACTTTTGACGCAGCCTGGGACACAATTACCTTTCTGGGCGGCAAGGGCATGTTGCCAGCTCATGTCAAGATTCTCATCCACCAGCACCACCAAGTCCTTCTCTGCAGGGCTATTCCCACTACACTCATCACTCTGCCTGTATATCTGTTTGGGTTTGCTCTGGCTCGGGTGCAGGACCTTACCGAACCTCATGAGGTTTGCACAGGCTCATCTCTCCAGCATGTCAAGGCCCCTGTGGTTGGCATCCTTCGCTCTAGTGTATCAACCACATCAGTCAGCTTGGTGACATATGCAAATGTGCCAAGAGTGCACTCAACCCCATTGTACACATCCCTGACAAAGATCATGAGGGTGTAGGTGAGCAGCCCAGGGATGGAGGGAAAGGTGTAGTCAAATGTAAATGAATAAACTTCCAGGAAGGGGAGAGCAGAAGAGTAGAAATGGCAGAATACACTTTTAAAATGAAAAGGATATGTGATCAGCATACTTGATGAGAAAATTAAGCTGCTGGGAATGTTGTCTGAATTCCTAGGGTTGCTGGCCATGATAATACATTGTTCCTGGTATCTGCAGGCTTGTCTCCAGGTTTTGAGCATCCCTAGCATTTGCTGCATGGAAAGAGGTAAAAGACTCAAACCAGGACCATCTGCTACGATCATTGAATACCTTGTTTACTAAACCCAAGGAGAGGAAAACCATGCACTAGCTCAGCTGTTTTCTGACTAATTGGGAAATGGTATTTGATTTCATGGTACACAAAGTAAGGACACAGAGACATCAAAAAGCAAACTTCCCAAAAGAGTTGAGTTCAGAAAGTTAGTTCCCCCCCACCAGCCCAGAACAAGTTAAAAAGTAGGAAACAAACATATCAACATGTATGAATTCCAGTTTTTGAAGAAAGACAAATCAACAGTTAACTACTGAATTAATATGTTTATGTCTGATCTGAGAATTTGGTGGTATTTTTGGTCTTAATTTTCCTAAATTCAGTTAGCCTTGAGGCTCTTTCCATATGCAATTAGAACAGAAAAGAAAGAAAAGCAAACCAAATTCTCAAATTTGGAAACAATGTTTTCTCCCCACCTTTCACCTGTACTGTCAGGCTAAAAAGGAAAAAGTACTGAACTGGCGTCACAGTTTAGTACCACATGTAAAATGGAAATGTAACATATTAGGCAAGGACAAAATTCCAGAACAAGTTTATATATGAAGCTTCTGCAAGTATAAATGGTTTGGATGATATTTCTGTTACTCCAAGAGTCCTATTGGGAGAACATTTGAATAAGCTTTTAACAGGGTATTTTTCCCCTCACTGTTCCTTAAAAAAGATATGATTTTTTTTGTGTTTTTTATTTCTTTGTATGTTTTTCTCCCCTGTCTCTTAACACTCATACAGAACTTTAAATAGACACAAGTCTACTCTATGCCTTTCCTGTTAGGAAATGCGGGATTAATTAAAACACAGATACAATCAATTGTCAGGAGAATGGTGGAATATATACACACTTGAAACCCAAATTTTTTGTTGGACTCAAGTTAATAGTTCTTAACCTGAATCTGAGAGAAAGGATATTCAGTCCCTCCAGGTGTTCAGTTAAGCACCACATACCAAGGCAGGAAAACTGGATGGAAAGTAGTCTCTCTCAAATCAACTAAGTCCACATTATGAGGGACCATTATGTCTCTTGATGGAACAAAAGAATTCCTACTGGACAGTTTTCAAAGGATTTTAGGAATTTCTATACACCTCAGATTACAGCAACAAAAATAAATATGCAGTCCAAAAAAAAGACACACAGCTCCTTCTGCACTGTTGTACAGAAAGCTCCTACCACCCCAGCTTCTTGCCAAGCTGAACTATGCAATAGATCATTGAGAAGATCTAGGTTAAAATGATCTCCATGACCAATTGACACTATTTCCTGTGTTGGGCAAGACAAGAAGTATAAAGTGTTGAAACTTTTCAAACCAGACCATTTAAGTGACAGCAGTCTCTAAACAGCTTCTACAGAAACCTCATGAATACCATTAACACCATGTTATATCTTTTTCCAAAAAATAACCCCTGACTGTCTCCAAAAAAACACAAACCAAAAACAAACAACATCACAGCAGACAATGTCATTCCGAAAACAAAACAGAAGAGCAATAGCTGCCAAAAACATCTGTCTTCTAATTACACCTTAAGTTCCTTAAGAACTCTGAAGAGAGAACAAAACATCTCTGGGAAGTGTGATTCCAGATGTGTGTTAATCCTGAAAGCTTTCAGCTGAAGCATACTCCTCTTTACCAAATAATAATAATAATAAAACAAATCCAGACACCAAAAAGATCCAAAATAAAGCAATGGGATAATCTTCTCAGTTTCAAAATTCTTTAAACTGAATTTGCAGGGTTTCTCCTCACTCTCCCTGTGACTTGAGAACAAGGTTCTTTTCATACACGACGGCAAAAACTTAGATGTGCTTGCATTACTTGTAGCTGCCTGCTTTACCAGATTCATTCTAGAGCTGTTCTCCAGTCTGAATCATCTGCTAAATAAAGAGATTGGCACCACTTGAAATTTGTGCTTTTAGACATGACCAGCTGGGGAGCTGTAATTCATATTTCACTGTCCGTACTAGTTTCAGGGCCTGCTTGTCAGACTTTATGGTTGCTAAGGATTATCAGTCTCTCACTTTCACTCTAGTTCATCAAGAAGATTCAATAGGATTTACCACCTAAATTGGGCAGATGCTTAGGACTCTAATTCAGCAAGGTGTTTATTAGAGCACATCTGTCAAAATCCTGCCCCTAATGGGAACAGTGATTAAGCATTTATTTAAACTCTTAAATATGTGTTTGATTTTAAATTAATTGTTTTAGTACTGTGCTGAAAAGAAAGTAAAATAAGCACATGCTTAAACTTACATGCTACATGCTTTTGTGTTCTTTGAAATATTAAATTAAAAAATTAGAAAACGATTTTTGAACTCTTATCCTTTTTCCTGATAGTCTTATCAGGAAATATGTTATATACACATATATGTACACATAGAAACTTTAGTCAAAGAGGGAAAAAAGTCCTACATTTTTGATTGGTAATAGAAGAAGTATTTGATAAGCATTTTGGCATAGAAGAGCCCTTTACACTGTTATGAAGGTATTCATAAAATAGGTGAAAATGAAACCCAATGAAAGACTATAAAATGTTATTACCATGATGAAGTTCCTTGAATAGAGATGAAAGTCAGTTGAAAGTTATCAAAACCCCAAAGAACTGCAGCACTACACAAATAGATATTGTTAACTAAAGTAGCGCATAGGGGGAGAAAAAAGCAGTTCCCTCAGTGTTTATCATGGTCCTGATGGTCAAAGTTTGAAATTGCATGCTCACTTGAAATGCCTTCTTTCTAGAGTCACTATAGGGGGACAAAGACTGATCAACAGGCTTTTAGGAATCCGTATTTCCTCTTGTCTTTTTTGCTCAACTCCTACTGAACATCAGATCAAAATATACTACTGGTGTCATCACATGTAAGCTTGGGTTCCCAATAGGTTTATCTAAGAATTATCTGTTTATTACGTAACAGAAACATTTCAACATCGGAAAGGGTATAAGAGTATTCTTAGTCATATTTTAGATGCCTTTCTGAAGAGTGGCTTGAGTGGTTTCCTACAGTGGAGATTATCTCCCAATATGGACACAAGGCCAGAAAAACTTGCTTCAATAAATATAAGTGCCTGGAAGTAATAACATAATGATACAGAATCTAATAACCTGAGTGTTCACTTACCATTTTCAGAGATACCACCACATTTGAGATCAAGGAATATAAAACAACTGGCTTCAAAGTAAGTAAGATTCAAGGCTAGGAGGTTCTCTGGGGCATAGTAGTTGGGAAACCAATTTGTTCTGAAAATTTTCTTTATTATATTTACTTTGTTATGACTGTTGAGCAGCATATTGTCTGTAAAGATTCTTTTTTTGTTACATCTATCTTAAAAAAATAATTGAAAATGCAATTTGAAAAACAATATTTTTTTTTTTTTTTTAAGGACAATGAAATCTTTAAAATGTAAATTATCTGAACAACAACAAGCAAAGACAACTTTTCTCCATGCCAGGTCTGATGAAGTATATTTATTATAGTGACACAACTATATGATTTTATCAGGATATAACATGATAATAATAATATTTATTATATTGCACCATGGAATTCTCAATTTCTTATAAAATTCCCACTGAGATACCATATCACAGTAGAATCAATATTTATCTCGACAACCTGCTCAGGTACAAAAAAGGGCATGAATTCCTGTTCATGTAAAACCATGTCCAGTTTAAAAAACTAAAAAGTAGCTCGTGCAGAGACCTTTGGATTTGAATCCCAATAAGCAATAATGTATGGATGAAAACATAGCAATAAAATGCACCTTTACGCCTTGTCAAAACTGGACTAAGTTCTCTACAAGGGGACTATTTTTTTGAGGAACGTTAAACAATATGTAATATAATGGGGCCCTGTAACATAGTTTTTTTAGCCTCCAAGAACTTCCAGAGCAAAAAATATCACTACAGTAAAAGATATTAGATTTTGATACCACAGTCAAAAATGTTCTCCTTTAAAGACTTAGGCTCTGAACACTGAAATCAAGAAGCAACAATGAGTCTGAAATTATTACCATAAGCACAAGACAAGAAATATTTTAAGCATCTCATTTTTTTTTGGAAAATGAAAGCTGAACCCTGCCAGGAAAAGCCCAAATTTATTTTTGCATATTCATGCCAATAAATTCGGACAGATATAGTTCTTAGTCACTTTGTAATTTATGCCTCAATCTGTAGACAGTTGCCAATTTAGAGTTTTAAGTATTAAGTTAGCAAAAAAGGAAGCCTTCTATATATTATATCTTCATGTACATGCAAATGCTTTTACATTTTCATAACTAGTAAGTTTCTTGAGTAGCAAACACACTTGCAACTCACCTGAACTCTGTCAAAACTAAAGCAGACAGAAGCAGGACCAAAGCCAGAATCACTGAAGTACCATTTTCTGTGGTTGTCCATATATGCAGAAGCATTGTAGCAATAAATCATCTCACATACAACCAAGATGCTCCTGAAAAGTTACATCTAAATTATCTTGGAAAGTTCAGTACTGACACATCATTGCCCTAGACTGATTTGGAAGCCGACTATTGAAAATATCAACATTAGGTTAGTGCAGTTTCTCTTATTTTCCTATTCTCACATTTAATTTTCTGGCAAATGTTACAATAGCCCCTATTAAATTCATGAATTTTAAAGAGCAAAGTTATCCAAATAAATGCATTTCTGAACCCAATTTCTCTAATTTTTTTTAGGATCTGGTTTATGTAATATCTCTTTTAAAAAAAAAAAATCTCTAAAATTTTCTTGTAATTTGAACAATTTTCATTGGCTTCTCATAATTTCGTTTGGAGTTATATACATTCTATTCACAAAAAAGAAAGTGAAATAAACCTCTTCAAAATGTTATCTTTGATTTCTGCCTTGTCTGAGTAAGGGTTTAAGTTTTGTCATTTTCAGATATCTTTTGATTCTTCAGAGGTAAGAAAATCCCCCATTGTGGAGGTAGAACAAAGAAACCAGTGGAATATGCAGCTAACAAGAAGGCATGGAAGGCATTTACACGAGCTAGAAACATGCCCTTGAAGCAAACAAGGCTAATGCGACCCTAGGTTTCATTAGAAAAAGCACTGCTAGCAGGCAAAGGAAGGCAATATTTTCCCCTCTATTCAACATTGCTGAAACCTCACCTGGAGTACCGTATCCAGTTATCAGCTCCCCACTGCAAATGAGAGTCAATGAAGATTATTAGGAACTAGAGCTATATCTCCCAAGAGGAAAGCCTAAAAGATCTGGGACTGACCCAGAGAAGAAAAGCCTTAGAGGGGGGCTTATCGATGTATGTAAATACCTGAAAGTCATGTGCCAAGTTGATGCAGCCAGGTTCTTTCATCCTCAACTGTTCTGTGATTCTGTAAATGGGCTATTTACAGATAATGCTCCATCATTTACAGCTGTACAACCTTTCACTGGCATCCTGTATCCTCTTAGAAAACTATTTTAAAACCAAAAAAAGGTAAAAAGCTAAAAAGCTATATCAGTACCTGCAGATGGGTTGTTCAGCAGCACAGATTCTGTGCTAAGCTATTTCATACAGCAGAACAATAGAGATAGTAACTGTTGGAAGGCCTCTAAACTTCAGAATTCAATCAGCACCAGAAAAAGCTGATTACTTGATAATTAGTGCTTAATCAATCACACAAGATATTTCATTCCAACAGCTGTATTTATAAAGGGAAAAAGAAAAGGTGACTGTGAAACGAACTAAATGCAATTACTTCACAAATTGCAATGAACTGTAAAAATCCACTTTTTGAGGTTTTCAGCTCAAGAAAATTTACCATCATAAGCTTTTGCAGGACAAGAGGAAGAAGTTGCATATTCTAGCATTTGTTTGATGACATCCACAAATCTGGATTTCTGTTATTCTGCCAAAGTTTTTGAACAAGAGAATGTTTTTATTATATAATTCTGGATCCTTGTTACTGCAACTTTTTCTTCATACTTTTAGCATTAATACTTCTGGATCTTTTTCCTGATGTATTTTCTGGCAGCATTATTTTACAACCTATCGTCAAACTAACACTGGAGAGAGAGAGAGAAAATCACCTACTGCTATTTCAGCAGCATTGTTATAACAAGTTTATATCCAGTTCTCTGATTACATGCACTCACTTTTGCCAGTTTCCATAGACCCCTCAACGAAATCTCCACAGAGCAACAAATAGGAAGGAACCAACATTCCTACCACTCTTACTTATAGTCCAGGATTATAAATAAGTTATAATTAATGTGATGCCTCTCATTTTTTTTCTGCCTATTCCGCAGATTTATCTTATTGTCACTAGTTTTACACCTCTTCATTGATAAAAGTAGTGGAAATCATTGTTTTTATATATTGCATGGGTTTTTGTTTTGTTTAGTTCCCTTTTCACTCAGAAAGTTGTCCTTTTACGAGTTTCATCAAAGACAGTTTGCATGACAAGCTGTTCTTTCCTTCAACATTCAAAGTACATGATACTGGTAAAGCAAGCTTCAGTCACACAAATTTATAGAGGTTTTCACTACTGGTCATTCACCTTGAGATATTGTACATTATATAAATGAGAATATTCTCACTCACCTTTAACTACAGTCTAATTTGTGTTGTCTATCAGCAAAACGTAATAAAAATTTGTGACTGATAACATAAGAATATAATTATTCTTTTATTCTAGGTCTTGTTCATCAGGAGTTTTATTTGTTGAGTCTGGGGTTTATTTCAGCTTTAACGCACTGCTATTGCAGGGTTGGGGCACTGTAAAATCAGATCTGTATATGTGCACGTATGTACATATACATATATGAATACACAAGCACACACGATACAGCAGATGTGATTGGAGGAACAGTCCAAGTAATGTGCTAAAATAGAGAGCAATGACCCAGTCCTGAGTAAAATCTGAAGTCAGAAAACTAGCAGACTGTTCCATGGAAAAAGCATTTCGGGTACAACTCTCCTGACCTTCATGCTTAAGATTTTAAGAACGATTCACAGAGGTCTAAGTCTTAGTCACTGCACCTTTACAAAAGAAGTCTATTCCTCTTTGCTGTCTTTTGAGTCCAAGCCTAGTTGTGTCGCTTATTTATTTTTAACCTTGGCAGATATTTAATTTTCATTGTTACCTTTGGCTGAACAAAGTATTGCTTATCAAAGAAGAGTAGAGGAGAGAGGGAAGGAGGAAAGAAGGAGAAGGCATCTAAAAATATTTCTGCTCCACAGAGCCAAAAACATTATACCTTCATTTAAATGGAACTGCGATAGCGCGCCTGTGTATGGTACATGACTTGTCTTTCCTAATCAGCATTCCTCAGCTTGACACTAATGTATTCTAACAAGGACAGCCAGAAATTGTGTAAAAATAAAGAGAGATTTGGCAAAGGGCTGCAGTTGTCAATAAAATCTTGTAAGTGACTCAAGGTTACTGTGTCAAATAACACACTTCAACTAGTGTAGAACTGCAAATTGACATGGAGAAGACAAACACTTTTTTCAGAGGCTCTTCCTTGCCTGCTTTTAAAGACAGATTTCAGACAGCTTTCAAACTGGGTGTTTTGAAATCTAAACATCAACATATTACATTTTCATCATCTATATAATTTCTACACAGTAAACTTAAGGTTTCAGAGAAATCATACTTCATTCAAAGCTAAGATTTTATGTCTCGTAGGCCTGACCTCAAGATGTATATCTACTTCACCACTGTAAGACATCTAACTCTAAATGTAGTAAAACATTTAATTCTCTTTGTGAATCTCTCAATATAGTGAGAAAAAAAGTTTGAGGTTGATGAATTCAAGTTGGGATTTTTGTTTGCAATTTTTAATATTTTTTTCTCTCTACTTGAACTTCATCAGATGTTTTCGCCGTAGGATTTCCCAGAGTCTCAATGCACATACACTGGTTTTTTTAAAAAAGTCATTAAATTCTCTCTTTTTCCCTCAGAGGCCAGGGATTCAAGGTTTTCTTGGATCTACTACAATTACAGGGTTGCCATTAATGTGATTTTCATATCAGAAAATCTGCTTAAAACATGAAGCCTGCTCACCTAATTTAAAAAAAAAATATGGAAACATTTCTGCACGGTTGAGTTTATGTTGAATTTTACAGATGATTTGCTTTGAAAATACTGTTTTTCTTGAAGTGTATGGATATTAACTAATTTTCATAGAAAGAGCACTAGCTGGAAAAGAAAATATTTGTGCTAAGCGGTCAAAAATAAAATGCAATAAACCCTGTAGATTCTCCTGTCATTCTTTTCTCCATTTTGATGAATAAGGATCTATGTCATCTTAACTAAGGACCCCAAAGTAAAGTCAGAACAGTCAGCGGTTTAAGACACTTCACATGTGTTTACATAAGTATGTATACACAAAAGATTTCGCCAAGATTGAAATATTCCTGGAAATTATCTAATCATTAAGCTTTAGCCTGCCCACTGAGAACTTTCTCTTCGAAAAGTGAGGATGCTGACAATGCCCAAGGACAAGGGTCCATAGCTGCTTCTTACAATTGCAGCACTGGCTTTCGTGCCTGCCTCCTCCCTTAGCAGCACCCTGGCCTGCTACCTCGTTGTACCTCTCTGCGGTACCTTACTACTGTGGAGAAGCAATACAGACACAGGGTGATATTCCCCCTCTATTTTTCATGAGGAGAAGAAATGAAAAGTGGTGTTCAGGGAAAAGAAAACTGTTTTTCTGACCTGAAAAACACAGAAACATATCCAGAATCTGCACACCTAGAAGTACACAGAAATGCTCCTCCATCGTTAAAACTTATGGTTCAGGTTAACTTTGAATCTGAGGAGTTAATCAGTTTCAAAGACAGAAGTATAAACAAGAGTTTAGCATGTAGTTTCTTTTGTGATTGGAAAGGGAATTGGAATTCAGTCGTCTGGTTAATGAACAGGACTAAGTCATTGCAACTACTTAATGTTATTTCTTCTGTACCAGAATTTGTATTGTAACAAATACAAATTATTAGTTTTTCATACAGAAGAAAAGGAGAGGTGTTGTGGTTTAACCCCAGCCGGCAACTAAGTACCACACAACTGCTCGCTCTTCCTCAGTGGGACGGGAAGAGAATTAGGGCTACGTAACGCTTAACAATTACTTGGGAAGACAAATGTACCCCATGCTCTTCCTCTTTCTTCCCCCAGTTTTAATTGATGAGCTTGAAATCATATGTAATGGAATATCCCTTTGGTCAGTTGGGGTCAGCTGTCCCAGCTACTTCGAAGTAAATTAACTCTATCTCAACCAAAACTAGTGCAAGAGGGTCCAATGCCTCCAACCCAACTAGGGTTACTATGCAAAACCTGAAAAAAAATACATGGTTTAGGTTTCTCTTTCAGATGATATAAGCGCAACATCCTCTGTTTCATTCGATAAAGTTCTGGTATCTCAGCAAGGTCATCAATTATGGAACAGAACGATAATAAAGAGAATTTAAAATAATTTTTGTATCTTAACAAACATAAAAGATTGATAATACTTTCTTAACATAAATAGCAGTACACAAGCAAAACAAAACACTGCCTGAGAAAAAAATGAGGAGTAATTATAACTCTTATAGTTACCATTCAGTATGTTAGCACTGCTTGATAGATCTAAAAAGAACAGGTACAATTTAACGTAGTATCAGCTTCCAAATCTCCTTTCCAAATGAATAGTAATTTTGTAACCAGTTCAGCTCAACATTTAGTATCACACCATGATATGTGTGAATTTTACAGTGCTGAAGCTTTGGTTCAGCATTCAACCTCGTTTCAGCAAAGAATATACATCTAAAATTAATAAATGTTGATGATTATCCACACATATCAGCCCATGCTTGATTTGCATGCAGATTCATAGACTGATATTAAACATTGCATATTGATGTATGACGCTGCAAATCAAAAGGTCAGGTTCCTCAGCAAGGTTCACAGTGTTCCAGCTTTAAACGCACCCAGTGCAAAGAGGAACATACACCTTAAAATGCCCAGCATGCTGGGAAGCAACTGTTTCAGCCTGTACTATGCTGAGAATTGCATTCTTTTCAGAGGCTGGGTCTTTCCTGCTCAGAGATGGTGTCTCAAGATGGTGTGAAGCTATTAACCTTCCGTGCCAAGAACTTACCTGAGTACTCTGCAGAGTTCCTGCAGCAGCTGTGCTAAAGTGTGTGAGAAGAGGGAATTCTTGTTCGGTATCTTGTAACCAATGGGTTCAGATGGAGCTGGAGATAGTTAGCTGTGTTCCCAGCTAAACACAGTTCAGTAAGAGTGGCTGCGGCACCCTCACCCTCTGTCCGTCTTCTTATCCTTACTTATCCTCTCTTCACTAACACATGGAATCACGCACCAAGTGTACCAACCCTGATGTGAGCTAATGTTGTATCACAGAAGCAGAGGAATAAGAAAGAAAAAACCCAACCTATACCTTGACTCTTATCAAAAAATTCTCTTTCCAGTAGCCCACTACCCAACTTTTCTTTCTGCCTTCCTGCCCCCCTTTTTACATATCACAGTAGGCATGTAACGGTTTTTTTTGTATGTCTAGCTAACATTGTATATAAACTGCACTTCTATTTAAGTCACTGGGAGTGTCATTAGGATCATAACTAACTAGGCAGTGAAAACTTTTCTGCTCCCTCTTATTCACCCCCTTTGTGTTGCTGCACAAGTGGAGGATGATAATTATCTTTAACAAAAGGTAAAAATAATTATGGTGAACATTCAAAAAAAACCCCTAAGTGAGTTTAAATTAGCATACTTCATATATATTACCCCTTGCAAAACAGTAAACTTATTTTAGCTTAGCTTGTTTCAGAATATATGTACTTAAAACTTAGGCAAGAGCCACACTGAGGGGTAGACCTATTTGTAAGCCACTAATCAACTGTGGGGCAAACAGCACTTCATCTTCTGCACATATCTGTTCTCCTATCAGTGTAAGAGGAACCTCAGAGATACTGCAGTATAAGAAATAGGTTATATCTGTACAAAGACAGAACTTCTGAAGTTAAGTGCAAGACATAAAGTAAAATATCTATGGTAAATAAATATTGATAGCGAACAGTGTCCATTATCCCATCCATGCGTGTGGAGTAAGGCATAACAGAAAGAAAGCCTACCTCCATACTCCTTAAACGTGGATTTAATTTGGTTCCATTAGAAAAAAAGAAGCTTTGACAAAATTACTACTAGTCATCGAATGCACTGAAGAACTTCCCTTCACTCTCAGTGGATTCCTCAGTACAACCAAAATAGTCTTTTCGATTTTGGTCTTAATTGTAGGCAGTAAAATCTATGATGGCTATTTAACAATGCTAGGGACTGACTTAACTCGATTCACTTATGTCATGTCAGGACTTATAACAAGCTATCTGGGATTTTGCATATTCCTATTTTTATTCTTGTGGAACATGGAAAACCTTAGCACAGATGGTTCATCTTTATAATACTGTAATTGAATGTGTATTATCTCAGATGTTTTGGCAGTTCTAGATGGTCTGAGGAGGCTGGCTGGCAAAAGGAGTCAAGCTGGTACAATATTGTGATGAAAAGGAAGTAATTATGATGTTTATTTCTGAAATATTTTGTAGCAAATGATGAATCTATCTTAGTTCATGTGCAAGTACAGATTTTTCTTACTGAAGAAACTGAACTGTTAAGGAATAAAACCGTGAAACAAACAATCCATGTCTATCTATCTGCATCTAACAAACTGAAAATCTTTACTTTGGGAAAATTCTGTCTCTTCATACTACGATAGAACAACATGTCGTAGAACATAAAACCAAAAAGGCCAGAGGTTATGTGTAAGTAGTCTGCATCCATGCCAACTCAGATCTAATAAAAACTTAAATTATAATGCTATTATATTTTGAGCTTAACCAAAATAACCTGTGAAATCCAGATACATGGTGCATCTTCATTTACAAGCTAAAACATCTTTTAACAACAATTATCATTCCTTGCTCTTTTAAATATAACATGATGTTATGACAGCTTGCATATTAGTGCAGTGGCACAAAGGCAGTAAGGAGAAGATTCTGTAAATGTCATTGCAAGTTGTTGCTATATTCTAATGTATTTCTGATTTGCACATGCTTGCATCCACCCATGAGACTGATAATATCTTGTTAGCAGACCTCTAGTAATAGGTAAATAAACAGTGAAAATTTTGGTCATAAATAAGAAATAGGACAGAAATTGATTTTAGTGTGAGTTGGAACTAATTTTTAGAGAGTATTTTTTATTATTAAGTACACCAGATTTTTTCTAAACACCCTTGGCTACAAGGAGATAGAAACTTCCATTGCTATCTTAAAAGTACAACCTACTGAATGTTTCCAGGATACTGGGAGATATTCACAGCCCATTTTACTTCTAGAAAATGACAGTGTGGTATGAACTCACTTGATATGAATTATGGTTAACAAGTGTATTAATAATCAAAAGTCCGCAAATGGATCATTTTTTATATAGGGACCTGTTATTTTAATGTAGTAAAGAGATTTTTAAGACACGCGTATTACATGGTCATTCTGTAAGCACGTCTAGTAAGAGCCAAGTAAACAGAAATCAATTTAAAAATAAATCAATCCTATTCCAATGGATAAGTTAATTCCAGTATAAATGGTAAGTCAAATTAAATCATTTCATCCCTTTATTATGGTTAACTACAATCATAGTAGTAGCCCCCTGTGTATTAGAGGCTTAATCCATATTATTAGAGAAAGTCAGAATGCACGCAGGTAGCTTTCACGATCACTGCTACCTAACGACCATACAGCTCACCTCGACCCAAGTAAAAGTAATTGCAAAAAGGGTCATGAAAGACTCTTCACCTAACTTATCATCACAGCTAGACATTGTGCCCGTAACCTTAGACAACCTGTATATACACTTCTTGTAGTCTTACACTGCTTCCATAAAAATCAAAATCAGAGAAGGATTTACAAAGCCTGGTAGCCTACCATCACATCCTCTCCCAGCTCCCTCAACTAAAAGGGCACACCTTTCTGAAGTAGCTGTTGTTCAGAAATAACAATAACCTTCTATTGATGCATGCACTCTGCTGTCCAGCAGGTTGCTATGATCTGCCCACTTTCTCAGCTAAATGTCTAAAGTAAAAGTACAAATTCAAATACAATCTGCCTGCCGACTGTTGTAGTTTCAGCTTGATTTGGTTCTTTTTCCTCTTTCAGAGAATTTTTCCTTCCTTTGCTGGCAGTGGGGGGGGCAGGGGCCATTTCCGGGCAGACCGGGGCAGAGGTTGTGTCCCGTTTGCCCGGACATTTCCTTTCACTGGCTACTTCCCGGTCTCCGCCTCTTTCTCCATGTTGCTGCCTAGAGAATAGTCGCGCTTTGCTACCTCTGCTTGCGTTGCTGTATTCTCTATCTCTCCATCTTTATTTTCCTTTCTCTCTGTGTGAGTGTGCGAGTGCGAGTGCAACCGATAACCATCTGGATCGGCGCTGAGGAGGAGGCTGCCCGGAGCGGAGCTGCGGCCTGGGAGGAGTTGTGCGCCCCGCGCCAGGGCTGCCCGGAGCGGAGCTGCGGCTTAAAGTGACGGCACCACCAGAGCTCGGGTACGGGCCTCGATCCGTATTAACAACTTAATCGCACTTGTTGTTAACTTTGTTCTGTTCTCTGAGCACACATACACTTATAGCAAAGAACTGTTATCTGTGCTGCACAATCTCACAATCTCTGATTAAAATCACTGAGCATACTTTGGTCGGTTTGGTTGGTTTTTTTTTTTTTTCATCCAAACTTAGACACTGACACATATTTGAAGTCGAAGTCGTGGAGCTGTTAGGACCACAAGTATGGTAATAACTAGGAGTCATGCAGCAGGGTTGTGAAGGAATAGGTTCACAAATGGCGTCCATGGATGGTCCGAGGCCCCAAGACAGGGTCTGTGCACAGAGAGAGGAAAAAAGAAAAAGCAGTATGCTTCTCATGTTTGTCTTTTAAATAATTCAAGCTTGACAGAGAAAACATTGAACAGTGGAATAAATATCCAATTAAAAAAATTGAGCAGAATCCATCTCTAGGGCTACTCTGAAAAACTTTCATAAAAAGTCAAGATGCAGGGAATATAATTTTTATGAACTCTGCCAAAATTCCACCTCAGGTAGGGCTTTGTGGCACACCTAGATACTACATGGTTTTCATTAAAATTAGAGAAACAGAGTCTGACA
Organism: Geococcyx californianus; assembly: GCA_013389885.1. NCBI lineage: Eukaryota > Metazoa > Chordata > Aves > Cuculiformes > Neomorphidae > Geococcyx > Geococcyx californianus. Next base: position 119,178 of record VWPV01005661.1, read on the forward strand.
GGAAGGAAACAAATTGCTTGCTGAATAAAAAAAATGTTTCAGGTACAGTTCCACGCTCAGTAATATAGGAATAGGCCCACATTATGCAGGTCAGAATCCTGAAGGAATATATGGAAAAATAAAAACAAAACAAACAAACCTAAAAGAAAAGAAACATAAAACCTACCAAAACCAAAGAACTGCACAAAGAATGGCTTGTGTCTAATTACATTAGAATTTGTCAATTATACCTTTTAGTGGCTTGACAGTTAAGCAAAGCTGAAGAATGGAAAAGGTGAGAACACAGGGTTTACCCTCCTCTGCTACTTTTCTGATATTTATTTTTAATAAGCCATGCTGCAGGCCTGTCAGTTTTCACCAGAATAACAAGGTAAGGCAGAAACAGGACTTCACTGAAAATTTGAGACAGCTACCATCACTGTGCACACTCATGAAGACTGTAACAGCAAAGCAGGAAGTACAGTCACGGTATGAAAGCCTGCTGTTGCCCCTCAAGTTGGGAACAGTGACAAGATACATCCAGAAAGCAATGAAAAGTTAGAATAAACCCCCCATAGGTACTAACTGAGGTTATCAGTGAAAAGTATCAGATGAGGAATTCTACACACTGTTGAAAAATAATTGTTTACAGGAACATCTGCTACCCTCTCCCCCAACAGAGGAGCACAACAAGTTAAAGTTTTCTATGGTGTACATCTAAAATGTTTCCTTTTCTCCAGGTCAGGATGATAGATCTCTCTCCATCTATCACTTAATTTTCATTGTTTAGAAAAAAAATCCTGTTTTCTGTCAGCAAAGTACTTTTTTTTTGTTTCACTTAAAATTCTCCTACATTCTTTTATTTTCTCTCCTTAACCTTCAAATACATCTTTTGCCAAAATCCACACTATTTTACTGAAGTCTTACAGCTTATCATCTCACACTTCCCACACCTCTTCAGCATAAAATGCAACAAAAAAATCATTAAACTCATAATTCTTGCCCCCAGTATTATAGAATCATCCAGTTGGAAAAGACCTCTCAGATCGAGTCCAACCGTGCCTGTCCCCTTATTAAACCATGTCCCTCAGAAACTCACCTACCTGTCTTTTAAACACCTCCAGACATGGTGACTCCACCACTTCCCTGGGCAGCCTGTTCCAATCCCTGACCACCCTTTCAGTGAAGAAGTTTTTCCTAATGTCCAGTCTAAACCTCCCCTGGCACAACTTGCGGCCATTTCCTCTCGTCCTATCACTGTCACCTGTGAGAAGAGCCCAGCACCCACGCCGTCAAAACCTCCTTTCAGGCAGTTGTAGACAGTGAGGAGGTCTCCCCTCAGCCTCCTCCAAGCTAAACAACCTCAGCTCCCTCAATCTCTCTTCATAGGACTTGTTCTCCAGCCCCCTCACCAGCCTTGCTGCCCTTCTCTACACGCACTCCAGTAGAAATTTCCTATTGATTTATTCTGTCAGTTTCCTCTCTTCTGCTTTCTCTTTTTTTGATTCTTGACTGCTTTTGACTGTAATTCTGCTTCCACACCACCAGCATCAGCTCTGAAACAAGACAAAACCATGTAACAACACTGAAACATACTTACCTCCAGGAAAGAGAGAAGTTGTAAGCACCATTCATTTGCAAAATGGCCAAATCTCACCTGCATTTGTTTAACCTCTTTGAAGTTACTGTACTACCCTCAAAAATGCCTACTAAGAAAAAAACCCCATCCTAGAAGAGGTCAATTCTGCAGTTACAGATAGGTAAGGTTTTTCTCAAGAAAGATATTTTGCCAAATATGGCTAAGTTACTGTTTCCTTTGTTGTCTGTTACTTAAGTATTTCTAGGAAAATCTGAGTGTTCTAGTATAGGGAAGTAATTGTTTTCAGAACAATAAGATAATTTATGGTTGCCCTTTCACACAGAAGGATCTGGCTGCGCTTCAGAGCAGTATGTCTCACAGACAGCATAATCTGCCAAGACAGCATAGGTTTTTGAAGCTAAGCATAGACATCCATTTTTTCATATTTTGATAAAGAATTCAGAATTCTTTGGATTAAAGTTAACAATATCAAGACTACTGATAACAGGTTGGCATTGTCTAGCTTGCCAGTAGACTGTTGTATGGAGGATGCATCCTCTGCCCAGGATTTGACTATTGCTCTCATGCTCAACTAATGGTAACAACTCAAGTACCAAACCAGTGATCAGTAATATTTATATTGCAAGAACTGAATTGTCTAATCCATTAAAACACAAGCATACTAACACTGCATGAAGCAGCAGCAAAAAGATTTTGCTGCCACAAAAACCAAACAAACCCCACTTTTTATCTAAGATTTAAATCTTGCAAACAATTTATGCTTGTTATTTTATTTGTTGCAAGTGGTCTCACTGAAGTCAATAAGATAAATAGGTCCATAAATCTTTAGCACAAAATAGACAGGGAGAGTAAAAGAAACATTACTCTCTGCTAGCAATATACTTGTTCAGTCCACAGAACCAGCACCCAAAATGGAAATTGTATCCTCTGACTCCTAATCCAGTGCTTCAGACTTTATGTCAGTCTTCTGCTCTCCCACTTAAGGCAAATTATGACATACAAGGAACTTATTTCCCAAGGATCTCATACAAAATACAACAAAATCAATCTGAAAAGAATACAATTACTCTTCTTGTAGTACTGTACTTTTCTCAGCTGAGAAACGTGATTAATGTGAATTGCCCAAGTGATCAACCTCTTACTGCTTTATTCTGTTGACAATAGGCACTTATACAATCCCCATCTCCAAAACATCTTGGGTTTGGTTTTGGGTTTTTTTTCTGTTGGTTTGGGATTTTTTTTGTTTTTCTTTTTCCATCTAAACCTTTAAAACCAAGGCTTCTTATTTCTCTGTGAATTTTCTCTCTGATTGCCAGGACCCTGGCAGCACTGACTGTTCCTGCCCACATCTTGGAGCTCCTCTGACTCTGACCAGAGCCTGGCATCCCACATTAGCCTCCCTAGAGTGTCAGCCCCTGCCTCAGCAGTAGCTTGGCTGGACCTCTTCACATCTCAGCTCTGCCTGCAGATCAAGTTGATCCTAACTTCCCAGCTTGACTATGTCCCTACATCACCATCATGGGCTCACTGGAGCTGGGGCTGCCCCAGTTGGCCCCTGACTGCCCTGATATCAGGCTAGAAGTGGTGGGATACACCTTGGTTACCAAAGCCAGACAGACCCCACGTGGGTCCCTTAGCACTCTGGCCCCAGGCAGCTGTCAGCACTGGTGACACCTTGACACTAGGTATCTTTCAATAGCAACAGAGAAATCAAATAAACTTTTAGTTGCTTTGGGGTTTGGTTTTGGGGGGGGTGTTGGTTTGTTGGGATTTTTTGTTTGTTGGGGCTTTTTTTACTTAGTGGAGTTAGTGGTAAGTTCATCAGTAATGGACAGAGCGACTTCAATGAGTATCTTCAGAAATCCTGAATGATATTGGAATAAAATTCACAGAAAATAATTAAACATGCAGCACGTTGAAGTCCCCACCCTTCAGCCTAAGAACCTTCAGATGGCCATAGGGTGTTTCAGCTTAAGGAGTTTATATTGCCTTGGTGAAGAATATAAGTGACAAGTGCACATGGCAGTGACACTGCAACTGTCTATTATATCATCAGATTATGCAAGTAATGCTTATTTGCTTTCCTTCACTCACAGAAGTAAAAATGGTATTTTACAGACTAAATGTCTGTATTTTTTTCAAAAGATACTACTTGCTACTGAATATATACTTTATACATAGAAGTATAGAACAAAAAGCTGCAGTCAGGCATGTCATGAATACCAAGAAGGGCGAACCATTACTCCAGTGCAACAGTTATCACTTGTGTCCCATTAGGGAATGGCCTCATTAAAAAAACCCAACTTGTCTATAATGAAAAGCTTTGCATAGGAAACATCTAATATACATCACCACTACCATTCTGCCCTACTCATCACACAGCAGTTTGAATTTCATTGAAAGTGCCCTTTCAATTAAACTTGCAGTACACTAAGTGCAAGGAGTCATTACATTCTAAAAATTATTTTACTTTTAAAGATATCCATAGTTTGCAAATCCATTAGAAAGTAATTCTTTAAAAAATCATAATGTTTATTTTTTTATTGCTTTGGAAAATGTCATAGCAGTACACAGCATCTTGCTGTTTTTTTGTGGTTAAAGATGATTTAGTCCTTCAGACAGTAGTAGATGATTACTTTTTTCCCTGCTCTGCAATAAAAATAAGTGCCCCAGTAAAATGTGTTCATCGTGTCACGTACGAAGACAATTAAACTCCTTTTCTAATATAAAAACAGTAAGATATAATTTGTTCCTCACTGGTTTAGTCCTAAAAGATGGCATTTCCTTTGCAGAAAAAGATTTTCTTTTTAATTCAAATTTTTTTGTTTATCTTATCATCAGAGGGCCTAAATGAATTTTAGAGATTTATTGTCTGACCTCATCAACCCGTTACCACATATGGTTCATTCTGCTTTTCTAGCAACACTATTGACAATGCTTTATATTGGTACCAACTTTGGACATATTTCTTGCTTTGTTTAATCTGAATGAAAGAAATGTTCCTTTTTTTGCTACATAAAAGATTTTTACAAGATTTTAAGTATGATACTAAAGTAAATTTTGTGGGGTCTGGTTTTTTTTTTAGCAAATATTTAATAAATCACCCATAAAGTTTAAACCATATCCCCAAAAATAAGCATTTTACACATAGGAATGAGCCTACAAACATAGTTTGTTTATCAGGATCTTCTTGGGGCAAAATGAGGAGGTTATTTATCTTTTGCCAAAAATGCAATGTTTTTTTTTTAATTTTGTTTTGCTGCAGTGTTATCTATGTCTAATTTAGCAATGACACAAGAAAATTGTCCTTATAAAGGTATCTATTTAAAAATATTTTTTCTTGTATTTTGAGTAATGTCTGAAATACATCAGAGCATGTCATATAGGGGAAAGGCTGAATTTTAAAAAGTTGAGTCTGTTTCTGAAGATGTCATACATGGTCTGGGTCACTGGTAATTCACAAAAAATGTATTTACTGCTTTACTGCTCACCTGTAAATTAAAGGTGGGGGACTATCTTGTGGTCAGCGCACTGAACTGATTGACTCTTGAGATATCTAAACTAAATTTATGCACCATCTGGTGGAAGTCTGGCTTTTTTTTGAGCAAGACACATGACTATATGAAAAAAATCAGTGGTGCACTGATGTTAACAGGACACTGAACCAGTTCCCTCAGGCTCACTTCTTCAGTACAAGGAAACCTTTTCACTAATTGTTGATGCTGCCACTGATGCTTAGGGAAAAACATGTCTGAGACATCTGTGGGGTCAGAGTTTAAGGATTTATGGGAAGAAGAAGATAAAACTGAGAAGACTTTGTTCGGCAAAACTATTTTTTTCCCTATGTACACGTGCTCCATTCTTTCTCTGGTGTGGTTTGTTAGAGCTGAGGTGTAACTCAGAAAGCTGACGCTTAGGCACAAACAAAAAATCTAGCAAGTTTCCATGGGAATTCAGCCTCCTAGGAGGCTTCATTTTACTGGTGGCAAAAAAGAGGTCAGAGGTGTTCCTCTGCCATTGGATGGAGGATGGGCTTAGCTCTGTTGCCTAGGGTGTGCTTTGCCCATCCTCCACCTTAGCAGAATACAAACCAGCAATGAAGTAAAAACCCATTTCATTGAAGGCTGTCTGACCTGTTGTGACCAGTTCCTGATGGTGCTAACATGGTTACAACACATTTAGAAGGCTCAAAGTTTGGCATCTTTTGGAGGCATATAAATTTTAACCATTTTAAAATGCTGCACTCGTTGTTTGGAAAAAAAAAGATTATCTTTCAACACTAATATTTAGGGGGCTGATCATAATGAGCCTCAAACTCAGCTGGAGACTCAGGATGATACAATAGTAGTTTTTAAAAGCAGTGATGTGTTTTGACAGAAAACACAATAATAAATTGCAGGGCTGCTTGAGCGTTATTCAGTATCTATATAATGGAGGGAAAAAATAATTGATATGTATCTTTTTGGCAATACGACTCCTAATGAAGCAGACATCCTTGACAGAAAGACACTTAGCAAAAATAAATGTAACTACGACACTTCATTAAAGTAAAAGTATCTTTACTATTAATATACAAATGGTGAAGAGTGACAAATAATTGATATACTTTAAGCCATACTTTCAATGTCTTTCATAAATACAAAACCAGCATCTGCGATATTACTTCTTTTTACAGTATAGAGATATATATATACACAGCATTTCATAGGGACATAAGATTTTGAAACAATAAACAAACTAGCTCCAGTGTTAGCTAACTTATCAATATATAATTCAGGTGGTATATATCGCAAGTGGGCTGTTAAGAATGTGTGGAATAACAAAAACTATATATGGTATGCTTTAGCTTGTACTGTACACAGCATACAAATACATATTGAGTGCTCATTATAGCAGGAAAGCTATTTTTTTTAAAAACCTTGTATAAGTAGTTCAAAATTCTTAGTGAGAACTCTACACCACTCTACTCTCTGTCTTCCTGGGGGGGGGGTCTGGCTGTTTTATGTATTTCTCACTGATCTACAGAGACTCTGAGGGCCTATTTTCCCTTCCCCCAACCCAACATTTTAGATTTTAAAACGTAGCCTACTTACTCAGCAGAGATAAAGGATACAGCAGGGCTAATGTTCCTCCTCTGATATCACAGCCTGCAGTACCATACCCTTTGGCAATGGTCTCCAGCAGTCTCTCTGGTTTCATTAGCTCCCTGTTTCCCTTGTCACAGCTAACAAGAGACGCTCCAAGTATCTGAGCCGTCTCTCAGCTCACTCTTTGGCCCCTGTTCTCTCTGGCAGTGGCTTTCCTGAATTCTGTTGGCACTGTATCTGGACATCTTGCCCACTCCTGATCTCACCTGTGACTTAAAAGCTGCCAATACAAATTTGGCAATAAATATTTACTTCATTTCTCTGGGCTTAAAATGGTCAATATACAAGTTTGAAAGTCAAACATCATGAGATCCACAATGCCTGTTAAGAGAAAAGATCAACTGGTAAACTGCGATTTCTCAGAATCTGATAAAACCCCAAATTTGTAATAGAAAGGCTTCTTTTTGACTCCGGTTCAAATAAAATGATATAAGAACAGATTTATATGCCCAGTGGGAATCCTGAAGATCACTTAAAATTTAGTGAGTGGTTTCCCCTCACCACTACAGAACTGCTATTCAGTGGAGTAAGTACTATAAGAAAATACATGAAAAAAATTGAAAAAGGGGGTGGATCCTTCTTAAAATTATTTATTTAGCCGTAGCAGCTTTGCATGGATGAGTACAAATATCTGAAATTAAACAAAGGGATTTAAGAAGAAACACTTCTTAGAATGTTTTCATCTTCACCTAAAGAAGTACCACAATCACAGTGGATTATTTGTAGGGATACTTTATTTCTTTTATTTCTGGGCATCTAGAAATTTATGGGATAAAACTGTTAAAAGATTTTTTAATCAGTATTTCCTGATCAGTAGAAGCTCCTAATAGGAAAACCTCCTATGTGCAAAGTGTTAGCAGGAGCCTGGCAGGATATTTAAGTTCAGCTTACACCTAGATGCCCAATTCACAAAAGCAACTTGATCAGCCAAGGATATGCAGAGCCTCCCTGAGATGGAGAGGTGAAATTCAGGCCTCACTGAAGTCAATTTTTGTCGTAAACGCCAGGGAGACCCGGATTCCGCTGCAGTCCTTCTTGCAGTGCTCTCAGCACCCCTCTGTAGATCAATTCTTAATAGGGGTCTTGAGCTTTTTTCAGTCTTTTTGAAGGCCCTTTAATCAGGAGTGAATGTCACCCAACAGACACGACACTTACTCTACAAAGATATTACTTCCTATGACAGCTTACACAGAGATGGTGAGGCCACAAATGACTGTGAAATGAACATTCACTGCATTTTCACTCCAGAGGTAAAATGGCGGGAAGATGCTCCACATCATCTTTGAGAAAAGATGTGAATGTTTTAGATCTAAGTACCTAAATAGAACTGAGGAGACTTTCTACCTGACTCTTCAACTTGATACGTTGTTTAAAACACCCCAATACCCCTGCAATGCGCTCCATCTACTTGAATCTTTTCGGCAGCAATACATCCCTTATGACCCTCACTAGAATTGTAACTTCAATAGATTTTTGCAAATTTTGTGTTCAAAACATTTATGTGAATTGAGAAAAGTATCTCCAGCTTACTTTAGATCAGTACTTGAGCATATTTGAGCAGAAAAATATGTGATGATAAAGCATTCAAATATTTTAAACAGGCTTTGTAGGCAAATTATTGAAGATTTTTCTTTAATAAAGCAGAGTGGCATGCTATCAAAAGGCACAAATACATTTCCATTATCCGGTCTAGGAAACAGAAAAATGGCATGATTATTATACTACAGTTTGATGACTGGCACTTAAATAAATAACCAAAGTAATTACCATCATAAAAAGAAAGCCACTTTTTTGGATGAACATCAATGCAGAGGCTGAAGACAGCAGGTGGAATTTATTATACCACTGCATGACTGTTGTCAAACAGCCCATGTAGATGACTGTCACCATGTAACTACGTTGTATATATCTATGAAGAGATAGAAAGTAGGCCCAATCCTGCAGGCTCTCCTATGAATGTACATCCATCTTCATGCTCAACACCACTGCTGTCAGGGGGGTGCCATATGAGGGGTGGGCACAGCCACACAAAATTTCTTGCAAGACTGAGGCCTAAATAAATTAATTTTTTGTCACATTAGACATTAGCATCACCAGAATAGCAAATATTTCTGCAACCACAAAAATAAACTTAGAAGCTGAAAAAACAAAGAAAGAAAATAATGAGAACGTAAAACTCCAGAGTACATTTGTATACTAAATTGTGAAAAATGAATTAAAACTTCTGATATTATTGTGGTAAACCAGCATGTATGTCTTCTAAAAAAAAATATTAACAAGAAGCGCTAAGTTATTTACTTAATTTTACTCCTTATTTTTGTTAAAGAGAGATTGTCACTGCCACATTACATATTGTCAATAATTTCAATGGCTCCCTCCCACCCTTGTCCCTGGAGTATGTTAGTGTAACAATTCAGAATACTTTTACAAATAGTTATATTCTGTCAACTCTTCTGACATTTCATACTAACACTTAAAATTACTTTTAGACAGTAAAAGTGACATTTATACAGATACTTATTTTTTTTCTTTTTAGTCTAGAATAGGAAAAGAAAATAAAGAAATGATGTTATTCCAGTTCTACACATATCTTACAAATTACTACGTGCTGTCCCTCATTTGGAAATATTTGCAAATATCAGTGTTTTTCGAGGAATTTTTTCACAATTACGGTTTGGCTTTCTCCTGCACAGCATAGAGTCAAAGCACAAGAGACAACCTCTTAATCAACAGACCAAAGGGTATGCTTGGAACAGTCTATCAGTAATTTAGAAATGTTTAATTCTCATACCTCCCATAGTCCAAATAGCAGGAGACTTAACATCAGGAAGAAAATAAATACTTCTGGAAATAGCTTTTGATTTGTAATCCAATATAGTGGGAAATGCTTTTGCTTTCAATAATGCAATAATTTTGCAGTATATTTTACTTGTAAAGAGTAGCACAGGCATACTAATAATAATTGTGCTGACAAGTCCTCTTAAATCCTCTAATCCCTTCACATCATAATTAGAGGCCATATAAGAAAAAAACCCAAACCAAAACCCCCAACATATAGCTATTAGACCATGAAGGCTTTTTGTGGAGGCCTCCATAAGAAGTATTAACATTTTAAACGCATCTACAGTTCAGCCTAGACACTGTTAGCTCTGCCCACATTGGGTGTGAGATGATGTGAAGTGCCGACGTTCAAGGTGCACTAACCATATTATTCTCAACTGCTTGATTTTCTCATGTCCCTTCTTTGCACTCTGGTAAGAGAGAGAAAGCCCAGTTGCAAATACATACTTTATAGGAAGAATATGCATATATACAAATGAGGCAACTGGCTTTCTTGGTTATAGGTTAGGGGGCAGTCCTGCTTTTTATGTACTTAAAAAAATCAAGACAGAAACGTAATACACAAGCAGCTATTTGTTAGTANAACCCCCAACATATAGCTATTAGACCATGAAGGCTTTTTGTGGAGGCCTCCATAAGAAGTATTAACATTTTAAACGCATCTACAGTTCAGCCTAGACACTGTTAGCTCTGCCCACATTGGGTGTGAGATGATGTGAAGTGCCGACGTTCAAGGTGCACTAACCATATTATTCTCAACTGCTTGATTTTCTCATGTCCCTTCTTTGCACTCTGGTAAGAGAGAGAAAGCCCAGTTGCAAATACATACTTTATAGGAAGAATATGCATATATACAAATGAGGCAACTGGCTTTCTTGGTTATAGGTTAGGGGGCAGTCCTGCTTTTTATGTACTTAAAAAAATCAAGACAGAAACGTAATACACAAGCAGCTATTTGTTAGTACTGTCTGCTCAGAGTGACAATGTGAGGTCATAAAAGAATGTCTTCATCTCTCCTTCACTCAGATTTAAAGAGACTTCTTTGCAGCAGTTTAAATTATTCTCTTTCATGACTTTCACCTCACATCGCTATCTCTTCTTACGTATTCTTTTCACTTTGGTTTTGGTTTTGTGGGAACTTGGCCTCCTATCCTACCCACACCAGTGGTATGCCTCTGTCCTCAACTAAGTGGTTCTTGTAGGTATTTCCAAAAGTGAGGATAAAATCCATAAAATGACTCGGATTTGAAATTTAAGAAAGATCTATGAATTAAATATATTCTCCCCAGCTGTTCCAAAAGCACTAAACCTTGGGTTAACAAGAAGGTTAACTTACCATTTTCCCCAAATTTAAGGACACTCTTTTACATTTCACTTTTGACTTTACTGCACAAAAGTCAACCATTTGCCATGACTATAAAATATCAACTAAGGATTGATCACATTCTGTGGGAAATCAGAAGTGTAAGGACTTCAAATATGTGCAAAATTCAGGTATAGCATGGAGAGGATGTAATTTGCTGAGTAAAGTCACACTTAAAAATCTGGTATGACTTGGATGTGGAAATCCACAAGGTACTCTACAATTTACTCCTGACAAGTAGCATTTTTCAATCCTATTTTCTATATAGTTTATCTACTTCTTACAAAGTAAGACTTGGAAGTTTGATGCTTGTGGATATGCTATGATGGCATGGAAATAAAATATATTGCTCTAATTAGTGGCTCCAATAAAGCAAGGATAATAAATAAGAATGAATTTTTCATCAAATAAATTACCCAAATTTCAGAGTGCTGCATGTTAACCAGAACAATGAGAAGGATTATCTCAATGCTCGACAGAAAAAAATGTATTTGTTCTAATACAAGATGCTGTTAGTTAATAATTTAAAGCTGTATGGGCATGGGACAAAGTGGCACCTTAATAAGGCAAATTTTTAATATTTCATGTATTAATGCAGTTTTATCCCTTGACGAAATGGTTAGAACTAAACAAAGAACAAATACTGTATATGCATTAATATGTTGGAAAAAGAATTTGAGCTTGTGTTTTGTGTAAGTTTTCACTTGAAGTGAAGATTACGATCAAAAAAGAGTTTTCTTTTCACACCTTTGCTGCCCTTTAGTTCACATGCAACCTCCTAAACATTAATACTGAAAATCTGAAGCACTGAAAATCCTGAGGCCTTTCAGAGTCATACTCATGTAGTTAGGATAAGGTCAATATACTGCTACATTTTCTTTTTAAATCTGTACATCGTGTTTACTGACTTTTTACTATACCAAAAGACCTAGGTGGAACTGCAGATGGAGCTGGCTCTATGTTGGAATGCCTTTTTGGTTTTAAGTGCTAAGCATAGCTGGAATGACTGCTGAGTGTCTGCCAGAGTTAAGATCTTAAACATTATACTGAGACTGGTTTTCCTATTTTTTTAAAGGCAACCTAAATTTTTCCTTCATTCTAGATGGAAACAAATACAGTAGTGTATGGCACTTCATGTATGTAGCTTGCATTGGTTAGGGGTGCTTTGTAAAGTATTTTTCTAAATAGACATTCTTTGTCATACAATAAATTACAGATCTTATTCTGCATATTCTTCAAATTTATACCATGGGACTTCCTGTCAGCAAAACTAAATGCTAAAATAATTAACAAAAAAATAGTTAACAAAAAAATAGAAAGGAACTCTTGACAGAAACCGTTTCATCATATGTACACATGTACTAACTATTCCAAGCTTAAGTTTCCCAAGAAATTAAGGTCAGCTGTAAAGTTTTGGTCTTGGGGTTACTTGAATCCAAATGCATTATCCAGACAGCTGTAGTTTATCTTATTATGCTTTGCTATCGTCTTCTTTTGACTGGATGATGTCATTAGCAACTTTGATTTCTATGGTTTCTGGACTTAAAGCTTCTTTTCCATTTTCCTCCTTTAGTGGCAGTTTCCTATCAGAAGAAAAGAGGAATCATAGTAGCACATAAATAACATATAATCTGGAATTTAAGTCTACAATGTATGTATTATTTACACAGCCTATGGTGTTTCTAAAAATATAATTTATTGAAAATAATGTATAATTACTGAGGTTCTTTGCTTTAAAAAAAACCCATTTTAACTCTTTCCATTTCTACAAAGCCAGATGAAGCTAAATGATGCACAGGAATTTCACTGCTGCTCAAAATGCAGTTTCTTCAATAAGACAAAAGAAAAAATAGAATGCCAAAAAACCTAATTCAAGACAGTACATTCCCAAAGATACCATGAAATACTTACAGTCAAGCCTGTTGCTGAATCCAGGTTATATTGGTTTTAAATGTCTGTTTCTAAATATAAATTCAACTACATATGAAAAAAGACATTTGGAGGTTATGCCAAAACATAGGTAAAGAACTTCTTATACAAGAAGGTAATGGAAGTTATTTTATTATTTTTTGCTGGAGCACACAGTGTAAATATGTTAATAACATATAGCTTTTTTATAATAAGACTAACAGTGAAAACTGAAGAAATGGCACAATAAGAAGCTGGCATCTTACATTCATCTCCGTGATAGAAGCTGAATGCAAGACCTTCAGAAGCTATTTTAATTTCAGAAACAGTCTAAAGATTCCTTGGAGTTTTATAATCCTTAATTCCAATGTCAGAAGAGTCCCCATCCTTACTTTACAGGAAAAATAAAACATGGATTTCATTCAAAAAGCTCTTAAAAATTGATTCCCTACTGCCAGTAGTTAGATGTCAAAAAAATATGGCTGTCAAAAATATGTATGGTCATGTAATAAAGTCTCCAGGGCATAATAGCTGTTAATCATGATTCCAGTTGGGTTTGCTTTGCAGTTTTTAAATCAGGAATAGCATATGTCTTTTTTTTATTAGTAAAAACTGTTAAATGTTTCAGTAAACTTCCACTGTGATTGCTTTGTTGTCCCAAAGAGCAATATCCTGTTGAAAACTTATATGAGGAATCCTGTAGGAATGTCCCTTGTAATAACGGTGTTTAATAACAACAAATAAACCAAAGCAATTCCCACATTCCCACTCTTACAAAATTTAGGCTTTCTGAAATGAAATAAAAAAGATATTGTTTATCTAGATGTTAAACTGAGCACAACCTGTACCTGACAGAAATCAAAGAGAAGACCAACTTGTCCTGTTACAGTAAATTATGTGGGATATGTATGAGCTGTCTGGCTTTGAGCGCAGAGGGAGGTCTGCTTCACATGTCACACCCAAAGGAAACAGACTTCAGCCAACAATAGGATGCCTGGAAGAATGACAACAGCAGAATCCAGACAAATGTATTTTTGAAAGAATTTTTTTTTGAAAGAGGAAGCACCAGCTCATGAGGTGCACTTTAGGCTAGCAGACACCTGTGTTAAAGGCCTGATAATGCAAAGGACTTAAACTAGTATTAAAAAAGGACTTAATTTATCCGGTTTTATAAAAAGGCAGAATAATTTCACAAAAGATGGTTCTGAAAGGGAGGAAATACTTAGTCAAGTGTATATATATACTTTTAATATAAGTATTGTACAAAGAATTTAAAATTATTTGAAATAGGAAGATTTACTAGAACACTGTTGGAGGACACTTGAATACCACTGAAGTCCGTGATGATGCAAACAATGTAATAAAATTAGCCTTGTTTTCAGTGAAAGCAAGGAAAAAGAAAGAAATACGGAACTAAAAACAAGTAAATTTTTTTACAAGTTTTCCTCATCCAAAAGTCCATCCACCATTCTTTGACCTTATTGTCTTTAAAAACTTGTGAAAATTTTGGATATGATATGAATTTATCAGTTCAGTTATTGTTAGATATAGTCCTTCTTGACTATGACAACATTTTTATTATTTTGAAATTTTCCACTCCATTTGTTTCAAATATTAATTAATATTTAATCTTGCTTAATAGATTTAATAATTTTACTCTTTTAATTAACTAAATGAAGTTTTAATATTTTCATTATACCAGTTTTCCTACATCTACTTTTTCTTTAGCTACACCAATTTGAAAACATATATTTTTCAGACAGGCAGACTAAACTCCAAATCATTTTATAATAAAAGCTTTTCAGGAAAAAAAAAAAGACTGGAGAACTTTAAAAGGCTTTTTTTTGCTTTAAACAGACACTAGCTGTTATCAATCATTAATAATATTGACTTCCTCTGCAATAGTCTGCTGATATTATTCACAGAACACTTTAACTGGAATATTTACTTTTCTATTTCATAGGAAAATGGCTCCTAGCCATTTTGATACTGGAATTCACCCACCTTCTTTAATACTAAGAAAACCTCAACCAATACTGGAACCAAAATATGTCAGACTAGGAATGTAATTATAGTACCACATTGCATATGATATTTTAATCATATTACAGAGATGTAATATGAAATTCACAGCTTATATTGATTTCCTGTCAGTATTATTAAAATGCGTTGACTTCCAGGTAAATGTTTTGTGCTCATCTGTCACACATGGTTCCCAAATATGACTTTGACAAGAAGTCGTCTGAGTTAAGGTAAAATGTAGATTACTGAATAATATACTGAGCAATGTAATGAAAATACTTCATTAATGTAAGAGGAAATAATCTCTTAATTAATTATTTCCCAGAAACTCTTAAATTGCATGTAAAGTTCTGAGTGTAATTTGTTAGTATTCAAAATAATTCAACTAATTATTCAAAATATTTAATCTAATTAAAACTGAAGGCTTATCTTGTATACCTGTAAGATAGCCATAATTAGTCAGAACGAATCCCACCCTGAATGAATATTGCCTGCCTGGAATGACCTTGAATCTCTTCCGTTCTGCAAGCTAAGCTCTTCAAGGTTTTCCTTCCAAGATCCCTGCTGGCCACCTTTCCCAGCCCAGCGTGTACCTTTCTGGCTGATAGCTCCTGTTGTTGACAATATGGTTTTATGTTATTCCTACTGAGATACTTTCTTCTATCCTATTGCATCCTCCTTTCCTTTTGCCATTGCTTGTGGAAAAAGAAATTACCAAGAAGGTAACTGTCATCATTATTGATATCTCTTAGGAGTCCTATCATTCCAAGGACATAATACCCATCACACTCCTTATCAGTTGTTCCTATGATTCAGTTATTTTTTTCGTGCCACCAGCGACTGATTCTTGCCTTCTCCCCTAAGAAAAGAAAACATTTTTAATCTTAACTTTCTCATATTTCACTTCTGTCAGCTGTTCTAATGATTGGGACAAGCAGGAGGAACTGAACTTAATCTTTCCTAGTATCATGTCGCTTGCTAGATGCATCTCATTTGTATCTGCAAGATCTTATGCTACAAATAGTTCTGAAGCATGAAAAAATGTGGCCCTAGTTCTTTACCACTAACATAACCAAGGCTCACTGGACTTGCATAATGTTTACAACTACATTCCCATAACTCCTTATGTAACTGTGGGTTCTCTACAGTGCTCCTTGGTATAAATTCTAATAAGAATAGCAAACATATCTTTAGGCATGCAACAAATGACATTTTTTTTAATTAACAGAAGTTTGAATTCTTCGGATACAGTTTCTTTAAAGAAGTATATAGCACAGACCACCACCACCACCCATTTACTGCAAATGCCACTGACAGCCAATAACACAGACTTCTTCCTTATTAAAGGTTCTGGCATTTGCAGTTCTAGCTACTGGCAAGGAAGGCCTTTTTTTTTTTTTTTTTTCGTATTTTCAGAAAGAGAAGACAACTTTTATAAGGATATCCTCTCCTTTTAGAAAGCAACTGTGATCCATCAAATAATCAACAGTTGAGTTTCTATTTTTACTGCAGAAGAGTCTTCATAGCCCTGACAGCTTTGAGATGTCATGAGGTAGGAGGTTTTCACAACACATGAAAAGCTTTGGGCTCAAAACATAAAGAGTCAAAGTTTTCTTTAATAATTTCAAATCAATCAACTATTGAGGCTCAGAGATAACACTCTTGAACAATCAGTTCATGTCCCTTAACACCATCAGGTGGGCTCTTAATAGAAGGAATGGTACTGTTATCACCTTTGTTGAAATATTATTTTCTCTTCAAACTAAATTTTCAGGAGAAAAAGAAACAAACAACACAACAGAAGCTCTCTTTGTGACAGTAAGATAGTGAGCTTAGCAAAATATCATCTTTCTTGTGCACTATCATAAATGTCAGTTTAACCTCCACACACATTTCAAAAAGTGCTGTTCAGGTACAAACACTGACTACTCTACCCCGTTTAATCTATTCCAGGGGCTGCAATGGCACAATAGAGCAGAGCACCTGACTGCCAGCACCTGGAATCCCCAAATGCAAGGCTGGTACCAGTGGTAAAGGAGGCAGCCAAAGCCTGTCAGCTCAAGGAGGGAAGTGCTGTGGTATCTGTGCTGAGAGTGGCTTGCAGGGACAGGCAGGGGAGATGAGGAGTCTTGAGAACAGTGTCTACCCTTTGGTGCTGTTAACCCAACTACACCACGTAGACTGAAATACTGAGCTAGGCTCTCAGTTACACGAGTGAAAGCAAGGGACCTTCTCATGAGGAAATGGATTTCTGGAGCATGGAATCATTGTGCCCTACATACAGGGGGGGTGTGTGGATGTGTGTGCGATCAAATCTAAGGTCTCTCCTGTGAGTCAGATTATTCCTGCAGAGTGCTTAGTAACTGTTGGGTGAGCCCTGGGTATGTGGTAAAGATTAGCTGCACGAAACTAAAGGGATCCTCTTCCTCTCACTCAGCCAGCACGGTAGGGTCAGAAGGGTTGGGATGGGGGAGAGAAGGTGATAGTAGGTGTGGCGGCTGAGAGAGAAGTGGACAGGGTTGCGATGTGGCTCTGTTAGCTGTGGTCCCCTGTAGGGTTTGGAGGTTAATTGGGAGTGGCAGGGGAGCACTCGGTCCAGCTTTTGAGCTGCCTGAGAGCCAAAGAATACAGGCAGGGCCCTGACCTCATATTCCAGGCTATGAATGTAGCAGGCTGAGCTGGGCAACAGCAGGCTGTGAGTCCATGTCCCACCAGATCCCCGGCTGGACACAGGCTGCTGCTGAGGCTGGGCTCCTGGACTCTGGTTGGGGGGAATGGGTGGGCCACAGAGGGCAGAGCAGGGCTGCCTGTGGCCCCTAGTCCCAGTACATCCTCTGTTTTCAAGAGCACAGGAGGAGCTCCTTAGGAGTCAGGGCAGTAGGAGGGCTAGAAAGTTTTTCTGGATACCAGCTAAGCTCCAAACAGGCAGTAGCGTAAAGATACACTGTAGGATTGACATTATCGTGGTGTTGCCATCCAAGAGCTTGATACTGCCCAGATGTGGTTGTATTCTGGGTCACAGAAAGAAGAGAAAAATGTCTAGTGATAACTTCATCCCTTTTATGTAGAATACCAGGATTCAGAATAAATATTGTAAAAAAATCAATTTGTTTTTTCAAAAAAACAACACACTTGTACACTGCATTGCCACAGCAGGTTATTCCGGTGATGCTGTGTATCTCCCTCCTAGAGCACAGGAAGCCCTTGTCCGTTCTTGCAGTCAGGAGGAGCTAGAGTTAAATGCTGGCGAATGTCTTACTTACTCTGGCTCTGTGAGGGGAGTTGTCTCATTTGGCTCATTTACCGGACTCCCATCTTCATGACTCGTGATTCTTTCATCCTCTGTTCGCATTTCCACTATTGGTTCTTTTGATCCATCCTTCCTAAAAATTATTAAGAATCTTAGTCTCACATCATCATATTAGCCACAAACTTTGCATTTAACTAATGATTAAGATCCCTTTTCTCAAGTCGGCAAAGAAAAGGCAGAACTAATTATCAGTGACTAACACCACTGAGACGCATTTAACAGTGTGTTCCCAATTCCTTGAAGTCTTCAAAGCATCCTGTATCCATGGTTACTTACCTAACACCACAAACATCATGGATTAGCATCTCAAAAGAGCATTTTGTTTATGACTAAATAATAAGACTATGGCCTCATCATGGGAAAACATGTAAACTTTCCTAACCTAGCATAATAAATATAGGTCTTGATGCCTAGTTATGCTTGAAATTTTCTGGCAGTGTAAAGAGCCTTTGTGTTAGCATACACACTGCTCCCGTATACTTGAATCTCCCGAGATTATGAACATTGCAGCTGCCAGAACAGGGTAAAGAGCCCTTGTGTGGTAAGACCCTAGACCCTTCTCTTCACACAGAAGAAACTGTGTTTCTATGTCAAACGTTAGGGAAAAACGCTAGTTTCTCACATATAAGTAAATGAATAACTTTTGTGTCAATGGGACAATGAATTGTAAGGAAGATGGAGCAGTAGGTACTGTCACTACATTTATTTTGATGATATGGCCATGATATGGAAAGCAACTGTTCACTGCTACAGAAGTATAAACAATATGATTACTAATTAAAAATTTGTATATAATTTTGCTCCTGAAAGACGGAATAAAGGATACCCAAGATATAACTGGTATTTTCAAAATAAAACATAGCTCCATGCAAATATTTCATCACTATTCCTGCCATCAGATCAGGATTTGTATGCAGAAACTTTATAAGCCATAGTCTGCAAACACTGGGTAAATGAGTTCCAGATGAATAATCACAGGCAATTTCCAGGACCTGTGATATTCCAGAGAGCAGTTAGACTGGTATATGCCATAGCAAAGATCCAGTTAAATTCTTGTCTAATTCATATCTCACATTTCTGTATCATTCCTGAAAAGATAATTTTTAAATAGGCTGTTACAACTACAATAACCACCTGTTCAGGAAGTACCTGGAAAACCACACCATCCTGTGGTAGATAGTCTCAAGGAAAATCTTTTTGGGGTGACAAGAGATACAGATAATTGTGTAGCCTGACTACAGAAGGATTTATGGGTAGAAGTCTAAAAGTTTCTAGTTATTTTTAAAAAAACCCAAACTGCATGGTTTGTGCTTAGTCGCCTCTGCAAGTGAAATTCTATTTCAGGATTCAGAAACAGAAACAATGCCTATTTCAGTAGATAATGCATATTAACTGTCACGGCTACTTCAAAACTGTAAAAAATATTATGGATCACAGTAGAACTGGCAGAGAGAATGGAAGTTCTGCGTGGTTTGGCTGTACAACTATGACCCTGCAGACAAACATACCAAGGATAACCTAAAGCCTAAAAAAGATGTTATTAGCTAACAGTATTCACGCAGGACTACAGAATTAATCTGTAGTGAAAGTACAAAATGTGTAACAATTAAAAATTCCACAGATGAGAAAGTGATTTGAAGGAAAAAGATTATGTTTTTTCTGTACAGGGCAGCTGCATGTATGTCACATGCACTGTATAATATGTACATTCATTATATGGGGAACATAATTAATGACTATATATACTCTATAATCAAAATGCAACAAAGAATCATACCACAAAATAACTCAGAAATCCAGAATGCAAACTGACATATTTGAAAGACAGAAATGTCAATGTCTTTTGGGGAATAACAGTTGGCATGAAATAAATTCAAATTTTAACTCTTCAAGCCTATCTTGAAATTTTAGCTTGACAGTTTCTATAAGCCTAGAACAGTCCCAAATATTTTAAGATCTGATTGACTGAAGATCACCTGAACAAGGAAAAGAAACACAATTAAGCAAGATAGTTATTCTTGCAAAAGAAGTGTCATTGAGTAATTAATATAAAGTGAAAATCTTTATGCTCTTCTGAGACATCATGGAATGGTATTTGGGTATGAGTTGTTGATAGCAATGTGTAAACTGCTGTCAAGTGACATTTGCACCTTTAGTCCCCTAAGGGTCTTCCCACTCAGAAAAGGGTCTGTACACCAATTCATACTTGGTCACTTGAGCACCAGCTCAAGTGCTGTGCTGCATAAGAAAGGACAGCTGAGTCAGAGCCAGAAGCTTCTCATCTTGATTCTATTGACCCGGACGCACTGGCTTCGCATAATATAAAAAAATGATGTTGTTCTTTCTCTTACTGTAAGCTGCAGAGAATTAGAAAATGGCTATTATATGGTATAACTTGTGGGGCTATGAATAATGAGGACCATGAAATTTAGTCCTCTTTAAAGGCACCTGTGGAAGAACAGGATCTGGGAAGCTGCAGGTTGAATGAACACAAGGCCTAATTACTGGGAAACCTACAGCGCACAGGAATTGGAACAATAAATGCTATTTAAACTACTCAAAGACAGCATTCTCAAAGGTATTTCAGTGCATACCCAAGAAATCTATGGGATGAATGTAATGAGAAAATGATACTTTTTTTTACTTCAAAAAATGAACTGTCTAAATGAGGGCCCATAAGTAATCATCTCTCCAGTTAACCTTTTGAAAACACTGTTAACATTGGGTCTTTAAAGCACTATTATTTTATTTAATCAGTACTTGAACTGTTTTGCCAGAGTTTTCACTATCCATTCTTTCAATTTTATGAAACATATTTGCAAATAAATGATCAGTTTACTTGCTGACAAAGTAATCACATTATACAAGAGTATTTTAAGATTCAGGACTGTTTTTTCCTCACTTACGTTCAGCAATCATTAACTCTTACTATGAAGAACAATCACACTAACCAGCCTGTCATGCAAATACGACTCAGCACTCCTATTTTTAAAAAACAAAGATATTTTTTAATCCTAAAGTCAACGGGCAAGAAACAAGCTTTTCCATTATGCGCTATATCTGAGAAGAAAAACTCTTCCAGTTTTTTCTATGATAATGTGTCTTTTATTCCCAGATTTACTGGCACTGACACAACGCTTTGCTGAGGTTCTGGGTATTAGCAGCTGAAAGATGGATGAGTAGGAACATAGTTACAATGATCTGTTATCTGCTCCTCAGGGACCACAGATGAGCCTATAAATATTACTGAATTACAATTGATTTCCTTTGTGTCAAGCTGCTCAAAGAAAGAGGCCATCTTAAAGTGAGGTATGGCAAATATGCGGGGTTTTGTGTGCATTTTTCTTTTAATGATGTTTCAAAAATATGTGATTAATACTCACAAGTAAGCGGCTTTTCCTTCTTCCAGTTCTTTACTTTTTCCACTTGAACCACTCTTTTTCCCACAGATCCTCCTGGTGATGCACATTAGCAATCCACATTGTCGTACAAAGAAGCAGCTAACATCAGTCACAACCAGGATTAGCAAAAGGGCTGCCACTCCCAGGCCAATGACAGCACCAAGTCCAAGACCATTAAAAAGAGTGTCTTGAAAGAAAAAAAAAAATAGAATTTATCAATAAAATTCATCCCAAAGAATAGTATTTTCTCAAGCTTTTAAGCTGTAGGCCAGGAAGCTAAAGGATGTTTGAAATAAATTATTCAGAAACTAATAGAAATAAACAGTCCTGAAAATTACACATCTATACAACCTAATTTAAAAAAATCTGAAAAATGTATCATTTCAATTTAATATTGCCTCATTGTAAAAATTCCAATGCAGTCACATAGCATAAATTACATTCTATAGTATCAAATAATATCACATCTTAACATTTCAAGACTGAGAGGATCGGTATGCAGACCAAGAAAACAATTTTAAATATTCAGCACAATATTAGTTGATATAAGTCATCATTTTCCACATTTCAAATACAAGTAATTAGCAGTGACGCTAAGCAGAATTAATGAAAATTTGACAGTGCTAAACCACTATTTATTCTTCTAAGGGTCATTTTTTAATTAAAGTAGAATGAAAAAGTCTTCAAAGAAGTTAGTTCATGCTATTTATTCTGCAAAGAGTTGCACGTATTCAGTCCTAAATCAATTATTATGAGGATAGGTATGCATATTATTAAATCATCATAGAGCTAAGACCTCATTTTGCAGTCTTGTATCTGGAAAACGCATTCATATACTTCAAAATAAATACATTCCACACCTGATTTTATGTTATGTATTTTTATTATGAAAGTTGATGCTTAGCTAATTTTACCCCTCACAAATATCAGAAAAAATATTGTAATGTTTTGACTTGGCCGACATTTCCGTAATAATATTACAGACGGTTTTGAACACTGTGATTCTGAGAAGAAGAACAACTATTGTGGTTTTGAACTCAGGTGACATTTACAGAGCAGACTTGTATCTGACCAATAAGCTAGGGAAAAAACCCTGCCACCTCAGTAACTGTTCATGTGCCCTGTTATTTAAAGAGGGTGTCAGTTTAGCTCAGAGACGGGCCAGCGGCAATTGCTTGGTGCGATGCTCTATCTTGAGCCAAGTCCACAGGGGACTGGCACTGGGTTTTTTGCACATCGGTGTTGCACATTAGCATACCTTCTGTCATGTTAACATGCCTGGGAGGGAGGCATGAGGGAGAGCAGTGCACTAGTACATTTTGATTCAGCAGTTATCTATACCTGTTTTCTGACAGTAGATTACTGGAATATAGTTGTAACAGACACCAAAACATAATGTAATGTAATATAAAAGTTTTCATGGAGCTACTACTGTAACCTATTTCTTTTTTCTCTTCTACCTCCATGATCTATTATGGAGTGTTTTCAGATTATCATTTAAGCTTTCATATTTCTGCTTAATTCTACTAATTTTTAAGAAAATATGTAATTATTTTTTCAAATAAAATTTGAAAATTATATTCTTGATGACTTCTAAATGAATACATACTAACAGAAAAAACATGCTTTGTTGGTCTATGTGATAGAACTCCTAAAGGGAAAAGTGAAAACCTTTTTTCAAAAGAAAGAGAATATTCTACTTCTTATTCGATCAATTTAATTGCCTATTTTATGAGTTGTCTTGTTATAGAACTGTTCTTCAGAATGCTATTATGTAATAAGCCAGAATTCAATGTACGTATTTACATGAATGGATAGGCAGATAAACAGACCGATATTACTTCAAAGCTACTTTCCTTTCTTCAGAAAGACTTAAACCTCATTATATAAATAACAAAAATAATGGTGCAGCAATGAAATGACGTATCATTTATGCATTGGCCCACCAGCAATGTTAGGAAGTTGACATTGCACATGAATTATTTTTCCCATCTATTTGATGACTTCAGTAATTTGTGCTTACCAATCTGAATTGTCAGGAAGATACAGCTATTGAATTCCCATTTCCTGAAAAGTACATATGTTTAAACAGAGTTTTCCTCTCTTATACCTTCTTAACCACTAAATACAAACACTGGAGAATAATTAGGCTCTTTCAATCCATATTTTTAGAGGGATTCAGGATTTTTTTGTTGTTGTTGAAATTTTTTCTTTTTTTGTTAATGCAGTGTTAACAAGTCTTTACTATGGGGAGATACATATTTTCCAGAGATGTAAACAGCATTTCCAGTGTCACTGTAATATTGTGATGTGGCAAGCATCCCAAACTGAATAATTCAGTGACAAAAAAGCCTACACAATATTTTCACTTTCAAGTGAAGAAAATGTTTTGAGTAACAATATCAGTGATAGTCATATTCAATAGCCGTCATTGTGGGGAAGACATTGGGTTTAATTTTTAATCTTTTTGGTATTTCTGAGACATTTGAGATCTAACTATTTGGCTATTATATATTTTTCTGTTTCTTTATGAGTTATAATTCTTTTTCATTCAGCATTCCCCATCCTTACTACTGCCCTACTTGTTTCAAGTCCTATTTTTCCTACTTGCAATCCATCTGTTCATACAGGTTTCTGTTTCACAACATTCAAAAGTCTGATTTCTTACACTTGCTCAGACTTTTCCAACATTTCTCTCCTTTGTCTCCCCCATGCCAAAGAGTGCAGGAACACGAACACATCCTGCAGGGGGGCGAGCAGCATAGCTGTCATCAAACTTTTCTGATGTCTTAGACTCTTTAGGTTCTTTGACTTTCTGGTGTTTTAAAAGCATCTGTATTATGGTTCATTTTTAGTATTAGTGAAAACTTATTTAACTGTTTCTGAAGAAGTTCATCTTTGGCTTAATTTCATTCTTTCTTAAATGGCTGTGACTTTCTACTGGTATATATGCTCCTGCAAAAATCAGGTTGACATCTATTTCTACAACTAATGCCAACTACTACTAAATTAGACTTAAGCCTATCCTGAGTGCTCTCAAATATCATATCCTAGTATATCTATGGTATCAACATTAATATATTCAGACAGATGTTACATGAATGTTTGTTCTTTGATGCGACAGAATTTCTCTGTACTCTTACAGAATCACATTGTATATATTAGTTGCTGGTTCAATAAAATAACAATTGCAAGTGTTAATAGTAAGTACTTTGCATGACCAGTGTGTTTGGATGTGATGACATCCAGAGGTTCCTTCCAATCTCAATCATTCAGAATTTCTAAATTTTGTAGAAAAAAAAGAAGAGGAAGTTTAAAGATAGATGATTCTACATGGCTCTTAACGTTTTACAGGAACTGACATTTTTAAAGAATAATGCAATGAAGTAAAACACTTTCCTGTTCTCATAGGGCAGCGCTTGGCAGCTACATTTGAATGGGCATGAATGACTGTACAAGTTTGTCCTTTCCTTCTGGTCAGTCTGAAGCTAAAGTAGGAACTGCTCTCAACCTTAAGTAATTGTAAATTATGAGCTAGAGGATGAATTTGAAAATGCTGTACCAGGTAGTAGCAGCATAAAAGCATGCTTCTGTTTAATGTCTTCTTGAACAGCCCTGTTGTATTGACTCATAAAGGCTAGGCTGTTCAACCACGATGGTTATTTCTGCATTGCCTATGAATGTTGTTTTTGATTTTATATCTGATCTGGAATTTTTCCTAGCATCAAAGGCCTGCAAGATTTAGATACTTATTTAGACCTCTAAAGAGATAGAAAATATAGATCTTAAAAATCAGTATGCATTGATGAGCATGTAAACAACCATAATGAAGTACAATAAACGTTAAACAGCTGTACAAAGATTTTCTTAATACTATAAGGGTGAAAGGCCAAGACCATTGGTATAACAAGCACTTCCAAACCAAATACCTGGAGAGAGGAGAAAAAAAGGATACGCATCCCAACAACAAGCACATCAGGTGGAAAACAACAACAGCAACAACAAAAGGATTTACTAGAAATATTATAGAAGTCTAGAATGGTGACGTGCATCTATAATATAGGTCCATCCCAGAGATAAAAAAGTATACAAATACTATGAGTTGTGTGCTGGAGGTAGGGTATTACAAATACCCAAAGGCAGCTCTTCATTTCAATCGTTGTGATTACTCATTTGTTTCCAGATGCTTTGAAATGCTTTCTTTCCACCCCCCCAGCCCCCCTTTCTCTTTGGGGATATAAATATACTCAAGTTTGTACATAACATGTGGAAATAATTTCTCAACAGATAGAGGCTAGAAAAAGTCCTTTTTAAAAAAATTATTATGTCTGATATTTATATTTAATCGTCTTTTAATGGTTTGCATTTCCTTGTACTAAAAATGGACATATCTATATTGTGGGACTTGCATAACTTCACTCACTACCTGTGAAAACATCTTCCTCCTTCATTTTCCAAATGGAAATGTTCAAGAGGGGTTATAATGGAGCTGCTGCGTGCTCCAGGTCCTTTGACGTGGGTAATCAGTGTGGAAAGACTGTGTGGCACCCAGGACACCTCACAACTTACAGGTACAGAGAATGAACTCTATCTTGGGTAGCATATGAGGGCAGCATGTACCCAGCTTTTTTAGTGAGTGAGAATGGTATGATGCTGGAAGACTATATTAATTAGGAGAACTATTTCTTAGCTTTGAACAAAAGCATTCCATCATTACCCACTCCTGCACCTTAGTTAGATAAAAACCACAAGAGGCAGAATGCAGTAAAGAACCAGTGGTCTCCTCTCCCTCCCAAACAAGTTACAACAATTTTCCTGCCACAGCCAGAGTTGCAACGATAAAACTTGACCTTTCAGCCATGTAAGAGCCTAACAGCTACATGTCTACCTTCAAAGGAAAAAAAAAAAATCAATACAGCTGCAGAATCATTTTTTTAAAAAAAAATATTATGATTCTGTGAAAACATTTACTGGGGAAATGTATGATGCAGAAGACACCACAACAGTAAGTAATATTCCTTTCTATCTTGTTCCTTAGTACAAAAAGATGAAAAGAAGGCTATAATCACCATGCTTTTTCTTACTCAGTGATTTTCCTATAACTTTCTGCTAGGACAGATACTGCTGAAGGGCAGTGTACAAGCATATGAACATGTGTGCTCTGTACTGCATAACTGAGTGATATGTTCTGACAGATATGCCTGACACATAGCTTTGAAAAATCAGGGGACGGTACTATTGATTCTGCTGTAACTAACTAATCATAGAGAAAGGCTTCCTTTAACTTTCTTCTGTCCATAAATGACATATCTTCATCATCCACTATCTCTAATGAAATCTGAGCCCAATTCCAGTGGAGTTTCAATGGTTTCACTGGCAGCAAGAGAAGTCATTAAGAAGAGGCTGTGCACGATAGACAACAACGCACAGAACAGATGGGCATTCACAGTCAAGGGAGTCAATGGTGCCTCCAGGATTATCCGTTATAAGAGATGTCTACTGAAATGAGCATGTCTGAAATGTATCTATCATCAGAAATGTTATGCTTTTCTGACACCTATTGGAGTGAGGGAGCTTTTCTGTATTATGGTAGAGATTTGCCAACAGGTTTTCTGAAAATTCTGAAATTTTTTTTTTTTTTCCTCTTTTACAGAAAACTTTCTTTTATTATGACTCCTTCTGGGTACTGAGTAAGTAGGACTTGAGAGCTTATAAACTCTAATGGTCTTTTATACCATTTTTTCCTATGAAGGTATCTTAAACCAGATGTAAATAAAATAGCTAAATAAAAGAAACAATAAAACCAGCAACTCGAGTGTCAACGATGCCTTGTCCATGTCTGCTGAGGGATAAGAAGGGAAAGGAAAGAAAGCCATGTTAACTAGAAAAAGCATCTTGAGTTATGAAAATATTCTTTGGAGTTGTGATTTATTATTTTTAAGCATAGTTTTAAAAATAATTCCTGGTATCACCAAACTATCCCCAAGCAGCCGCCGAAGCATATGCAGTCTGCTTAAAGAGTCAGTAGGTAGCTAGACCCTCTCTTTTTCATTTATTTACTCAGACACCATAATAAAGAGTGGGGTTTTGCCTACTTCTATGGCAAGACCCAGCCAAAACTTGGGCAGAAGTCCTCACTCTTTCTGTGGAAGTAGGAGCCATGCAAAGCCAAGAGAGGACATACACTTCCAGGACATGCTGCTTCACAACTCAACCAGCTGATCAAGATGCTTTTACTGGTATTTTTGAGGCAGAAACTAGGAGAAAACCCATAATAATTTGCAAACATTGGAAAGCAATGCAATTTTCGCTTTTGACAAGGAGCAGCTAATGGGAAGAGCAGTGAGAGCCCAGCATTGAGAGTAGAGAGGCTGCGCCACAAGGGCAGCTTTCTGGAGCTTGTGGCATCAGCTCTGTGCCCAGGTTTTAGAAGGCCTTGGGGAAATGACTACATTTCTGTGTCCCGGAATCCTCCAGCCAAACTGACAGTAGATTTGCTGAACATGTCTCTCAGAGGAATTTCTAAGAACCTGTGCAGATTAATTAAAACTGACATGTGTATTGAAAATATACAGATACATGTGGTTTCAGTACTGCTATTACATAAAAGGTCAAATTATTTTAATTGCGTTATTTGGGAGAATTCAAAATCACACTGTGCACATACCACAGAGACCTGAGGGGGTTTTGTATCTTTGTATTGGATGACATTTGTAATCAGAGTACTGCAGTAAGAAAATCTTAAAAAAAGTCCAACTATGTTGAAATTCTGTTTGAATTGGTAAAATATTCATATTCGACAACACTTTCTTTTAGCTCTTTCAGACATATATAAAGGCCAGCACAACACTTTTGCAAAGTATTACCTGGAATAATATTTTAAATGTATAACTATTTTAAATCATTAGCTGCAAAAAGAAAATAATATTATGAGTGCTGCCAGTATATTGTGCATGCTTTTACTTGAAAGAGTTACACTTGTACAACTGCAAGTGTCAGCACAGTTGTACTTGGTGTGAAAGTGACTCCCAGTACAAAACATCTGCCTTTTGGGAAACAACAGTTTCAGTCAGAGTAAATAAATACAGATCAAGTATTTATACAGCTGGGTATTTATACAGCCATTTCACATTAGTGGAGTAGCATGGCAGCCACCTAAACTGAGGTTTACAGTTGAAACAAAAATATTTATACTGTATTAAAAAAATCTCTTCAGTTAAGAACACATAATACAGGGAATACAAGAAAAGCAGTGGTTATCAGTAATAAAGAAAATACAGATAGAAATTCTTTAATTCAGCTTCCTTTATTACAAAAATGAAAACAGAAGTTGCATAAACTAAAATGAACTTTGAACAACAGATGAAAGATGCACAAAGTTACATACATTTTTTGACACTGTGGAAAGACATTTACACTACACACACATTCTTCAGGGAGAAAGCAGAGTGATGACAGCAAGTACTGTATGCATGAAAGAAATCAGTAGAGCAAAATGGTAGTGAAATATGAATAAGATCAAAAATGCTGGTTTTTTCACAAATTAAAATAAACTACTTTGAATCCAGATTTTTTCTTGTCTTTCATACTGGTTTTGATAACAGAAACCTACAGAAGCTGCCGTGTTTGCAATATTTTTCACAGAAGTAGTTTTGAGTACATTGTGTATATTTTCAAATGCAATTCTGTTGGAAATACACAATCAGTAGATTTACTTCTATTACAGCTCACTTAATGACTATTATAACTAAAATGATACAGAAATAATATATTCATTAGAAATTGCCTCTACAAAGAATAAAATATAAAAAGCATTCAGAACTATTAATGAGAATAACATACAACTTAATGGGACTACAGTGGCAAGAATTGCTGCTACAATTTCTCAGGACTTTAGATCATGAAAAACTGAACAGAAATTGATATTCTTACCTCAGTTGCTCAATTTAGTTCTTGTAAAACACCTAAACTTAACATACCTCTCAAGCACAGAGCTTCCATACAGCTATTGCTTCTAATAAGGTGAAGTTGGTAGATTCTCTACACCTGATATTCGACACCATTGGCTTTATCAGGATGTTGTCATTGGCATTACAAATTGGATTTTCCCTGTGAGTTTCCATCATATACACATTAAGTCTGATAAAAGTGTGCCAAAGGAAAATTGAAGATTCCTTATATGCTCGAGAAAATGGGATGGATGAAGTACAATGTGATAAGCTCAAATGAGCTCTAGGTGTAGCAAAATATTTCTGTTATATCTGAAGCTACATTTTTCTTTATACTGTTCAAACTAATTCCTAAAAGTAAGAGGTTTTTTCTTTTTCCTAAAAATCCTGAAAAAATGAGCAACTAGAAATCATCAACATACTGGACAATGGGTAGAAAACTGAAGACTATTAGCAGAGGCAGAAATTGTATACAAGTATCCATTACCTTTTTTAAAAAAAATCAAATATATTTTAGGTTTAATTACTTAATTTTATATTTGTATACACATGTGAGTGGAGCTACTAAATTCAGTGAACGAGGTTTGCATGCTGGAAATATAACACATGGTAAGACCCAGGAATCTAACTGAATATTGGTCATCTGTTTATTTATTTAATGAAACCACCATGTCTTTTTATCTTTTAAATATCTATTTTTCATAGACACATCATATTTTCTTTACATCAATGCCTTATACTTTTATCACAAAATCAATTGGAATATTATTCTGTGCTTGTTAGCAATGTTTTGCAGAACTCATAGGACCACACAGATGGATACATTTTATTTCCGATGTATGCAGTATACATGACTTTATCTGGACAATATTTTTCCTGTTTAGCCAGACAGCAATTTATATTTTACTAACCCAAGTGTAATAAATGAAGGATCAATCTGAAGTTATATTATATATATATATATGAAGTTATATAAATATATAATTGGTAAATGTTAGGAATATGTAAAAACTCCAGAAAAAAGAAAGACAACAAGTAAAATCTGATTAGGAAAGAAGCCATCCTTAGACTGAAAAAGTAGGAAATCAAAACATTTTAACAATATTGTTTCTGAGAGATATACTGCTATATCACGGAATAATCATTATCCTTTTTAAGTTTCTATGCAATAAATTTAGGTTTAAGGCACAAGTTCAGTGTAGCATATTTTAGGACTACAGTCTTACAGACAGTTGAATATTAGCATTTCAAAATATGCGACAATGTTGAAAAATCGGTAGCATTTTAGACTGCCAATCAAAAGACATAAAATCTCTTTTACAATTACTACATTTAAAGGAACAAATTTACTTATCTAACATTTAAGTACTACTGACAGCAGAATATTAAATTCAATTTTTGAAGACATATTTATCATTTTAATACAGTTTAAACTACAATTTTAAAGCTGCTCAGTCTATACCTACCAATTATAATTTAATTTGAAAATGTGTCTTTTCAGTTTTTCCTCATTCTCATCTGTAGGAAGACAAGATTTTAAAATCTTCTGAATCTCCCTAGAGGTTGTACAAAATATTGTAAAATAGTCTTGTTCTCATTGTTTTTAAAGACAGAATTATGAAACTTTCTTGAAGAGAAATACAAACAAGACGGTACAAGTTATTCATCTCAGGAGGTACATGATAACCCAAGGACATTATTATCTTCCTCTTTTTCTTTCCCATTACAGAGATTTTGGGACACTTCCCAGAAGTGCCTGGCTCTGCTGTCACAAAATCCCTATAATACTGGATTAACTCATTCTCTTTCGACTTTGATAGCGAGGGTAGGGCCAAAAGAAAAGGATGGCTGTCAAACTGCCTGATAACCTCAAAATGCGTAATGCGGAAAATATATACTGGAGCAGACCTAAAATGACATTTAACAGGGGGAACTTAAGTTGTTTCAAGCTGAAGCTGCTACCAGTTGGAAAAAAGGTAAGTGATCCAAACTTGTCTCTTTATCCCAGTGGCATTGTGACGTTGAGGACAATAGCCAACCCGTCATTTACAATGCATATTTAGCTTCTAAAATTTCTCAAGGCTTTTCATTATCTCTTTCACACTATGTTTGGAGAGTTCACAGTCGATCACTCTCTGTGCCCTAATTTCTTTCTTGTCTACCTATATGCAAAATTAGAATGACTTGCTTAAGATAATAAATTTATAACCCATAAAGAGTACTTCAAATATTTAACCAAAGTAGGAAAATTATTCAGAATTTTTCATTTCTCTACTTTTATACATAGCTGTAGTAGTCTCTTTCTTGTTTTATTAAAAAAAGTAAGAGCAAACACAAGTATAAGACAGGCAAAATATGTAGTAAAATATTTAGTAGAAAAGCTTCAAGGTTTCAAGTTTTAGGAAATTATGAAAATGCTGCAAGAAGGAAATACCGTAACTGGGCTGTGTATGCAATATTAATGAGACCCTATTTTGTGTTTCTATGAGACTACCTAAGTGTTACTCGAGACCTTTGGTGGCAGGTACTCACTAGCTGTGATTGTACCTGCAACTTTGTTTACTTTATTATCAGAACTACACTCTGTGGTGCCTACAAGAGGAAATTTCGTTTTGTTATAGGCATCCAGTCCTTATCTTACAATGGGATGAGAATTCAGAAGGGAGGTGACTGCAGACAACAGCCTCTCAAAAGAATTTTCTTCTCCCCTGTTCCAAAGAGGAGCCCCGGAGGTGTTGGTGTATCACTGTGCTCCCACATACTGAGAAAGAGCTTCTGGGAGCAGATCACAGTACACTTGCGCTGAATCACGCTCAGCAGACATCAAATAATTCGCTATTGACCAGTTGTGAACTGAGATTGTCAGAGGCTTCTAATGAGGACAGGCTTGGGCAGTGTTTGTGGTTTTTTCTTTTGGGAATACAAGCAGAATCTACTTACTACATATTTGCCAAATGTTAGTTCTCTGATCAGAAGCAGAGATGTACTTTCAGAGTCTTGGTTTTTTATTACCACAGGAAAAAAAGTGCCCAATAATGACAACAAACATTTTCACTATCTGAATTATAGAAATGGTTAGAAAAAAACACAGCCTCTTGCAAAAGTTCCTGTCCAAGGTGATTGTTCCCTTAAAAAAATATAGTGCAAGCAATAGCACTTGTCAGAGTTGTACTCAATTGAAAATGTGTTCTCACACCTGAAAGTTTTTGACAACTGTCATGTGCAGCTACCAATCCAAAATCCTCCATATCATAGTTAAAGAGAAAAGTTTAGTTAAAAAGGAATCCTCATACTTCATTAACTACTATGTAGGTTCAAAAAGCACTTCAGCATTAAACAATTTTTTTTAAAATAAGATTAACACTTATAAAACTAAATAAGAATGTCAATGCATATATTTACATTGTTTGTGCATAGACAGAAAGGTTTCACCTATCTGAGAACTCAAACTCTCAACTCTTAAAGTTAGAATGTAAATTCTATTTCTTCACCACACTATGTTAGGCACATAATGTAATTCTGTTCCAACTGATGGCATAACATTAGGATAAAGTTATAAAACATTGTCAGGAGGGCCAGTGATGAAACAACAGCCCCACTTAAAACAGTGAGAGATTTTCTACAGATCAAAATAAAGCTAACATTTTTAGAAT
This sequence comes from Geococcyx californianus, assembly GCA_013389885.1. NCBI lineage: Eukaryota > Metazoa > Chordata > Aves > Cuculiformes > Neomorphidae > Geococcyx > Geococcyx californianus. The sequence continues at coordinate 152,351 of VWPV01005661.1, forward strand.
GTCATTTGCATGAATTCCAGCTACTTCATCATAACAAATATGTAATTTTTTCAAAAATGTGTTTCTGTCAATAAATTAAGTCTTCAGATTTACACATATGCATTCTGAAAACACCTTATTTGTGACATAAGCCAGTTATCTAAAATTATGGTTGTTTTAGATAAGAATTTCTATTAATGTTTTACAGTAAAAACTCCCAAGAATAAAATGAAACTGGCAAAATGACCATAATCAGTATTTGTAAGAAATAAGAATACCCCTTACACTGGTGAAATGGCATAAAAACTATAATTTGAATGAATAATTTCAAAGTTATAAAATAAAGGTAATAAAAACCGAAAGAAATTAACTGTAAGAGCAGCGGTGAGGGGTTGGAGGGGTGGGAAATCAACATATACTGTTAATTTGTTATCTTTGGCATGTTAAGTAACAATTTGAAGCGAAATATCTTAAAAAACCCCGTATTTAATTTTAATTGCACTGATTTCTTGGGTTATTCTCTCTGCAACAGAGCAATGAACTATAAACGTAGTCAACTACATAAATTCTAAAATCAAATATATTCAGTAAAATTCCTATGTAGACTTCTACTAAATCAACTTTTTTTCTGAGATTTTGTATACATTGTTCTGGTTGCTGAGTTTGTAGCCCATTCTTTTAAGGCGTAAAATAGGGACAACTACTTTTCCCATTTTTTTCTAAAGGTCAAACTTAAGCCCCCTGGATCTTCATGTCCAGCAAATGCCAAGAAATGGAATGTCGCATTGTGTTGGTGGGCAGGGACCTATTTTATGTGCTGAAGCATGGCGGCAGAAAGGCACAGGAAACATACATGACATTAAATACTATGAACTAAAGCAATTCATAGATTAGAAATTAGGAAGAAATGTTTGTTGAAATCCACTAGAAAGTACAAAACATGTCTATGTTAACCAAAAATTTTGTCATCATAGAACGAGCTAGTATAAGCACAATTCAGTGAGAAATATTAATACAAAATCAAAATTCTCTAATTGAAGAACACTTGATGGCTCACCTGGAAAGCTATGTGAATCACAATGCTAAGGTCTATGCTTAGATATTTTTTTTTTAATAACCAAAATATAGTTGATAAAATAGAATCAAACCACATTGATCAAATTAAAAAAGTCACATTCTCCAGTCTCTGTCAGACAGAAAGCCAAGCATCATCTGTTGAATTTGTCACAGAACTTAGAAAGTTTCCAAAAAGTCCAGTGAACAATTTTACATGCACAGACTGAACTAATTACACTACTTAGGATTTCAGCTGGGAGTGGAAACTTTAGAAGTGTTACAGTATAGTACAATTTTATATACAGGTCTGTGTTTGGAGCCCTGTAAATATAAAATTAGTAGGAAAAGGAAGAAAACATATTGCTTGCCTTATCAACAGCATCAAAACATGCACCAGAAACTTATGACTATAATGAAAGAGAAACCAGCAGCATTCAGCTGCAGGGTCTGGCCTCCATTTTCATGTTTAGTAGCTTCACAGCATCTATCTGTGTGGATAAGAATCATTGCAGAAAATCAGGAGTGTGAAAACAAAAAGTATATTGGAGAAAAAAATTTAAAAGTTGATAAAACATGAAAAATAAGGTATCAAAAGGAAAAAAGTGACAGGGGGAAGAAAAAATAATAAAAAAATATTAATATTTACATTGTGCCAAAGACAATCACATGAAAGACATCACTCTAATAGAAACATCAAATTATGATTAAAGTGTGAATAAAATTGTAATCTTGAAGTGCTCTGGACAATATGAATGATCGATGTAATTAGCACAGGCATCTGGTTAATTAGATATTGACTTTGTGAGAACAAAACGAAGTTGCTTTTCAAAATATTCAACTTCTTCGACATACAAGTCCGCACCGTACATCTGGATGCAATCCAATGCAACATATGAAGTCTGCACATATATTTTCTACTAATATTTATGTTGAAAGTTTATTTTTGGCAGATAATACAGTCGAATTTTTGCAATGTACTGCATGTTTAGACATCTTAATGTCCTTGACTGGATATTTTTTTTCCCAGCTACAATGAGACAGTAATTAAATGGATTTTGTTTAATATCAGTGTTAGGCTACTGTTTTAAAAGAGACCTCAAAAGAAATTGAAGTGTAGAAGATCTTGTATAGTATGAACAAAAATCTTGCTTACATCTTAATTTACTTAATTTAAAAAGTGAATTTTGAGAAATTGTGATGGAAACAGATGACAATTGTAAGCCCTCCATTTTTTACATTTAAACTCTATTATATCAGTCCCTTATTATAGTTATTCAGGCTTTCAAATACTTTATTTAAGTTTACAATCAGTGTGAAGGATGATTTGTGTTATCTTAGCCCACATATATTGGGGTATGTCTCTTGCTTGGGAAAGCTCACAGTCTGAAGAGAAAGGCACGTCGTGAATAAAACAGTATTTCCTTCCACAAATGTATGATAGACATGCAGATTTTAAGCATTATCCAAAATTAAATCTTAAATTTAGCTTAAATCACAGAGCTGCTGTTTTGTGAATATATTCTGGTGGGAAACCTGCCATCAGGACAAGTATGCAGGATGTTTAATGAATGCATTATCCTTTTATAATATAAATGTCCTTATTCTTGCACAAAGATACAACTGAGTGGAGGTAATTATCAAATACAAAAGACAGCAACATAAATAAATTTAAGAGCTATTATAGACTTTACCCCATCTTCACACATATGTTTACTGTAGTATTTCAAATAGTACACATTTTTAAATGACTATTCAAGCAGTTCAAGATTCACAATCATTACTTTTTATGAAGACCTTGTTCAGCCCTTATGTTCATAGCTAAAATATCTTTGACACATTAAACTTCCACAGCTATTTTAATAACACAGCTTTTGAATATTTTTAGAGATTATATCTAACAATTTAATCTTTTAATTGGCACTTAAAGTTTTTTAATCATAAAGCAACAGAAAACTAGCAATTACTTACAGGAAAAAATCTAGGTGAATAGGAGTATCATTCTTGCAAACTGTGACCTAGCACTTCAACATTCAACATCTATAATTATTTTCTTTTTTTTCTCATAGCTTTCAGAAAGATAAGAAAACTTAAAATCATGAGGCATTAAAAAAATAATTTCAATTCCTTTTGAAGGCGAAATTCTGTAAATACAAAGTAGTTCTTTGTCTATTATTGTTTTTCTCTAACATTATAGTGCTTTTCTATTATTCAGTAGTTGTTAATTTCTGTGATAGCTGCACTGTAAGAACTATATTTTATAAACAATAATTTTCTTTTTTTTGGCCTATGAATATCTCTGATGCTATGGATAATGTCAAACTTTTTGTCTCTCTCATTCACACCAAATAAGTTCTATCTATTTTAATAAGCAATTTCTATCCTTTTTCATGTAGAAAACATTAGTCTTTAGAGGGAATGGGGCAAACAAGTGGTTTTATCCTACAGCAAGAACATGCCTTATCACTTACAACAGTGTTTATCACCAGAATTTGATGAGAAATGGGTCTTAGCAAATTCTAGCTCTAGTTTGCAAAACAAAGGTAAATAAGTTTTGTGGGTGCTATTATATTTCTGAAGTTTTTGGATATTAATTATCTGATTGGTGTGACTCCTAGCAAATCCTGTTCTCAATGCATAAGAGCTCAAAGAAACATTTAATCTTTCTCTATCCTCTTCAGAACTTCAGAAAACAAAATAAAATCATTCTTTTCAATACAGCAATACATGCTGAAGGATTTGCTTCACACTTTTATCTCAGAAAAGGAAATCTAATGAAAATTAGAAAGTCTTCATTTTCAAGTTTTGATTATGAAATGAGAAAGTGTAATTGTTCAGGTCTTCCTTGGCTCATATATATGATCAGAGCTGCCAGTAAACCAATATGCTCAAATCTCTGCTTTTAACTGTCGCATTTTGTTCTTCTTTTTAGATTTAACTCAAACAAGTCAAAGCTGTAGACAATAGATTAAGGAATCTTGTAATGTACAAAGTTGTACAAAACCCATTTAAGATCCATTATGCTCTTAAAATTTTTGATCCTTGGAATTAAACTTTTGCCTTTGGAAATATCTTCAAAATAGTTCTGTGATTTTCTTTTTCTTTCTTGTTTTAAATTTGTTGTTGCTGGTGCAAGGATCAAGGGTTAGAAAGTTACAACTATTCTTTCTCAAATTGTTCTGATTGTGAAATTGTGTAAATTTTTAATACAGTATTTTCCTTATTTAACTACAAAGAATTTTACTTCTGTCCTCAGATATGTATTTTTTAAAAAATACAAGGATATATTATTTTTAAAGCATCTATTCTCTGGTAAACTTATTGAAATTGTCAACTGCATTCAAAAGTTATCAGAATATACAAACTGATGGAGATTTTTGCAGGTCTACATACACACATACATGAACAGGCAGTGTGGTCACAAGCCACACGTTGAAAATCAGGCCAAAATTGTTATTCCTGAAAAATCAGTACATAATATAATTCTGCAGTCTTTTTCTGGAGATTTAAACAAGCAATTTAAAAGCCACAAGTAATGAATTTTAGTCCTGGCTCAAGTAGCCACTGGCAACCTTTCTAGCTTTTTCTATGGAAAGAGACTACAAAGGAAGAATATGAGTATAAATACCCACAATTCTCCTAATTTAGCTTATAATGATGCAACGTAACTTTTCCTAGAACTAACAATAAGTATCAGTATCTAATTTCAAAGAAACAGGAAATTATTTGAAATCTAAGGAAAATGATTCAAAAGACCTAAAAGCTATTCAGATGGGAAGTTTATTCATAGTAACGGTAAGTCAACAAATGCTATCTACTTTTGTGGTGGCGTACGGAACAAGAAAGAAGTAGATTGGGTTTTGGCTTCTCTCAGCTGTTGCATGGTCAGAGTCAAGTCAATCCTTCTGGAGAAAAGGGGGGTTATGCCTCCCTTCACAGCGAGAGACTGTGCTCCAGGGACTCCCCAGGGAGTCAGGGTTGAAGGGACGTGACAGACCAGGAGAGCACCTGCAGCAAGAGAGTCTGTTCTATGACTGAAGGAGGTGTCACGAACCTTTCCCAGCTACATAGATGGGATCACATCAGATTTATTCCTATTAAAAAAAGGTCAATGAGCTGCTTGACTGAGACTAAAATTAAAGAAAAAGACTTGCCCTGAAAGTAGACTGTAAGCATCAGGGACACTTATTTCAATTTTTCTGTACTTAGGTATTTTTAGTCTCTGGATGAAAAAGTTCATCATTCTAACTTCTTTTCTAATAAAACACTGTCTTTAGAGTTCAAAACCCCCAATTTGTCTATGTAATATATCATAAAATGTACAAGCAAAAGTTCAAATACATATATATATACACATACCTGTAGCATAGACATAAGCTATTTTTATTTTTCTTTCACTTTGATGCCACTGGTGACCCTAAAGATGTATTTTTGTAAAAGTTACTGATAAAAATGATATTTGGCATGAACAGCATCATCTTTGGTATTAGTGATGATAAGAGAAAATATCATGCGTTAGATTGTCCCTCTTTGCCTATCACTATATGATTTTAAGTGCTGGTGAAAGACATTCATTGAAAAAAAACCCAACCAAACAAAAAACTAAATGAGATACAGAAGGGATTAAAACTTTTCCAGGGATGTTAAAAACAAAAAAAATAATTCTCACAGTTCATGCACTATTAGAAGCTAAAAAATACTGCACGATATCTCGAAGTGCGAAAAATAGGTCTAAGGTTTTCTTATTATCCCCAAATGTTTTTCTCAATTTCCCACTATTGTGCAAAGGTATTAATTTATAATGAAGAAGAAAAACATGATAAATCACAACTTGCAACCATTTTTTATATATCTACTGAGCTTCCAGAGAATCATCACTGAGTGGATAAAGCCTTTGAACTTGTACAAATTGTACAACTTGTACAACTTGTACAAATCTTCTGCCACTAAATTCTAAAACTATATCAACCACTTGCAGAAAGTATCCTCTTCTAACACCTTACATTGCATATTCTTTTAAGATTCATTTAATATAAAATTGAAGATGTGTTCTGAGGTTGCATTAGTAATGGTTCAGAAAGACAGCTATTGGGCGCTTTTGTACCAGCTGCGTGGTACAAAGACAGGATCTCTCTCCCTGCCCTGCTGAGAAAGAGTAAATTGACTCATATAAATGGGCTGCAGTGTTGACTCTGCAGCTGAAGAAGTTCGGCTATTCCCAGTGACACCTAGTCAGAGGGTTTGTTTTGGCTACAGTGGTTTATCTATGCTGCCCTAACATCGACAAAATTACAAAGCTAAGGCACACAGCTCATTTGGGAATCATATTTTTTTTTTTTCTGATAGGACTAGAGGGTTAATGCTATCTATTGATAACCAAACCAAAATATTCTAAAATATCGCAAATCAGTAGTTAAAATCTGATAAATACTTCACTCAGAAGCATGGCTGCAAGTACTGCCAACTAACATCCTTGCTCAGACAGTGGCGTACATAAAATGTTACATTTAACTCTATGTTACTCTTTCTTCAAAGCACCATTCTTAAAGACATGCTTATACACCTCAGTAAAAAGTGAAATACAAAGATGGAATTGCTGACGGAAAATAATAACTCAAAAATTAAGAAGTAAAAATGTATATGCATAGATATAATATACAGTAATGTATGTATGTATACACATATACACATACATGAATATAATTATGCATACATTGATTTAAGACTAAGTGTTATAATAAGTTGGTTTGCTGAGTATTTCTTAAAGTCATTGAAATGTTCCATTGCTAAACCCTTCAGAAAAACACGAAACTTTTACTAAAAGGATTACAAATTCTGAGAAACTATCTATGAATTGAGTGATTCAGTGAATGGAGACCATTTAATAGGACTACAAACAGAAATTACTGAACAAAGTAGATGTATAGCGGGGGATGCTGAGGTCAACCATGTGAAAATTTAAAGGTAAGTCTATCTGATTTATACACCTTATTGATGCCACACAGCAATCTGCATCCCCAGGCTCCTTCATATACCTAAAACTGGTATAGTTAACCATCATGATATTTAGAGGATGCCGAAATTCTCTAGGAATAAGTAATATCGTGAGCTTGCATACAAAGGATCTACAGGTATATTGGGTTTTAATTACATTTAGAGCAAGACAGAAACACTCAGTTCAGTTGAAGTGCCATAGATCTGGTTTTCATCATAGAGATGAAAACCTTCAGGAGTCTTAGAAACTTTTCTAATAATTACATGAATAATCAGGAAGGGAATCTCATTTATCAGATGCAGCTAAGTGAGCACAGGACAGATAATGCAGATTTCCTACAAAGGTGTACCTAACCTCATTGTTGTTGTTTATGTCTTTCTTTGGATCTAGCTATAGATGCCTAGTTGCAAACACCTAAGCCTCAAAACAGACATATAATGCATTATCCTAGTTGACTAACTGATATCAGAAAGAATTACTCCGAGCAAAATTAAGCATTTTATACACACTATCTATCAAGTTTTAGAAGAGCAGGGTCGGGCTTTTGCAACAATGTTTTGTATATATTATATTACAATAATAATAATATACTATTTCAAACAAGATAATCGTGCTGGCTCGTGAATACGAACATTAATGTTCTACTGATTATAAGCGTCTTATGACATACTTTTAAAAATTGCCTACAGAATATTCTTACGCTAGAAATTTCACACTGTCTTCAGGCTTTGCAAAAACAGTTGTCAAGGAAACTAATTAGTTCCACAATCATAATTGCAATAATGATTCATATAAAGAAAACCTGATATGTGTAACAGAGTTGTTACAGCTACAGAAGTTATGTGAGAGCACCGAGAGGCAAAAGCCCCTAAATACCTCTAAAAGTGTGTTCAGAGAAAAATGTTCTATCTTCTGAAACTAAATTCACTAAACTGATTTTTACTTCAATGTCTATATATGATGTACGTTATCATTTGCACATCATGGGCATATCATGCTTCTCTGTTACAGTAGCTGTGGCACTAATATGGAATACTTCAAAAATTATAACAGGTTAAAGAAAGATTGTATTGCAAAACAAAAACAATTTGCGTTTCAAATACACAAAACTGAAAAATGGCTTATCTCTTGTATTTACATAAATGAGGTTTTATTTATTTTTCTACTTGACATATATTTTTATTTCTTTGGGACAGTTACCTTACCTACATCTCTTTTTCCCCTTTTCTTTTTTGATTATGTATCACAGTATGACAGTATCACAGTATCGTAAGGTTGGAAGAGACCTTTGAGATTGAGTCCAACCTATGGCCCAACACCTACACCTACTACCTACACCTACTCCTACTTGTCAGCTACACCATGGCACTAAGTGCCTCATCCAAATGTAGTGAAATTTTATTTCTGAATGATGGTAATCAAATGGTACTATCTGTTGAAAAACAAGTATAGAGTGCCTACTGAGGCCCTAAATTTCAATTAAGATGCAAATCAACTCTTACTCCTGTAGTTCAAGTGTGTAACTCAAATTTGTAATGGAACTGGATCCGAACTTATTAATGCATTACAATTGCCTATTCCTTTCTATAAATGCAAGTAACAATGCTTCAGATATGAAAAAATTGCTATGAAATATTAAAAAATGTTGCACAGTTCTTGAGATAACGTCCCTGAAAATATATTTGAAGAACATTTGCAATAGACAGAAAAAAAAGTAGTCATTTATTTCAAACTTTTCCAATGACATTGTAGTCTATTACTTAGTGAAATTCATTGTCACTTTACTTAGATCAGTGCTAGTCAGATGCTCGCACCAAAATATAGATATTGATATGGTTTACATTTTAATATATGGTCCATCATCTTTATCTGGCAAAATTCTATTTTGATTCTAATAATATAATAGTTTAATATATGGCATACAGAAAATACTACGTTAGAGGATTTAGCAGCTGATTTTAAAGTGGTAATGATTACACTGATCTAATTTATAATTTATTATTAAATATATCAGTAATAATTTAGATAAAAAGCTTGAAATCTCACAACACTTGTTTTATAAAAATTAAAATTATCCATAATATATCAGAAATTGTCATAACAGGTTTATTCTGAATGAAATAGTTTTGATTTGTTACATCAAATTATAAAGTTACGTTGGGAAGCACTAAAAGTTGAGCAATTAGTTACTGATATACACTCACTTTTAACTACTATGCAGTTTTCCCTAAAATAATTCCAAACTTTATTTTTACACTTAAAAATATGCACATTTCTATAGATTTCAAAGTTTGTACATAAGCCTAATAGAAGGTTGTATTTTTACCACATTAGGGTGAATCCGTAAGATGGTAGCTAAACAAGGATTCCCAACCTCATTGGACACACAAAAAAAATAAATGTAATAAAAAATAATTAAAAAGAAAACAATTTAAAATTAACTTACCTGTAATAATGTTGGGCTTTGGTGGCATGCTGAACTCATATAATGTTGGTTCAGAATAACCCAGTCTGTTGGCAGCTGTAATTTGCACTTCGTAACCCATGGTCCATTGAAGATGCTCTAAGATGATGTGGTCTCTACTACCCTGCACTTTTTTCTCTAGCCACTGGTCTTCCTTATCTTTCTGTAAAGATTCAAATATTAGTTTAAAATCACAAAATCTATTGTATTATTTTTCTAAACTATATGACTACATGATGCACAAAAAATATGGAGTTTCATTTACAGAGGCTATGAACATTCAAATAATTTAATTTTGGATTTCTGACTACTCAGGCTTTTTGTAATTTTGACCACCTCTAATCAGTGGTCAAAATAAGGTTCATTTTATACAATGTTTCAATTAAATTTTGGTCAATATTATTTAAAATAAACTTGCCATTAAACCAAAACTTGGATTGCTCATGAACACGAGCTGTGCTTGTATCAAACATTAGTTATATAATAAATATGTACACTAACTGTAGCAACAGATTGCATGCAACAATCTAAACATCACTGAGAACGTATGCAGTCGTATGTTTACCCTGCTGAGAGGACACATGTACATCATTAAGATGGTGTCCTAGAGGAAAAGCAGAGGCCTCATAATTCAGATTATTACATTAGACACCTATACGAAGGGAACAAATAAAGACTTTTGATGCAATCTTAATTCTTTCCTTTCATAACTTTGGAGTGCTTTCCTTTGCAGTCATTCCTTTTGGGGTATAATATATTTAATTAATCTTCATACAAATGATAATTATAAAATAAATAACAGGTGAAAGGAAAAAATACATATTGTCAAACATAGAAGCTGTCTTATTCAAAGGCGTATCAATAAGTCAGTAGAATACAGACGGTATGATCCTTACAAAATACTGAGGTAAAATATAGTGTCAAAAACTATGTCTCAAAGCCATGTTCTGGCCATGGAACCCATACATCAACACAGACTAAACTTTCTGGGAAGAAAAAGTCGTTCAAGTATAGGAAAGTATAACTTTTTGCTTCTTAGTATCTTATACTTAGACTTCTTGCTAAAGCATCTTGCTCTTGACCAATACAAAACTAAAAGAAAATAGTATGTAAATGGACAGCTCAGGACCCAATCAGGTTCCTTTTGCCTGGTGTGGTTTTTTTGTACCCTGTCTTCAAAAAACAGACTGACACGCTACATTTCCTTACGTGCAGTGCTGCAACAATTTATTTGCTAGCAGTGCTGATTGTGATGGACTTTCCATACTGACTTCACCTTTCCTTAAACTCTTTCTTGCTTCTACTGCACTGGTATTTATACTGACACATGGTAGTTCCAGGAATGATTTAAATACAGTAAAATATCTTTCAGAAACATTTGCAGCAAGGTGAAAGTGTCTGCTTGATTCAGCAGCAGACCAATTAAGAACATCGCAATGGTAGTCAAATTAGAAATCATGAACAAGCTAAAAGAACTGGAGTAAAAATAGTTCACTCATCATACAGTGAAACTGGTATTTTCTGTCAAGGATATTCTCCCATATCCTCGTGGATAATTTCTTTTGCAATCATCTGACATGTCACTGAGTGAATCCACTTATACTATCACTATAGCAAACTACTTTTAAAATATACTTTTGTATAGCACTGCTAAAATAAAAGGAATTAATACTGATTGCAATATGCATATGCAAATACTCCTTAGTAATATTAGGAATAGCAATGTCATAGAGCAACATATTTTTACAGCTATTTAAATATTGATATTTAAATTGAAAAAATATCAACATGAGAGAAATCAGAAGATCCTTACATGATTTTGGTGTGTGCACAGAAATCAATGTAAATATACTGGGAAATTCCAAAAAGGTTCAGAATCACTGAAGAATTTAATTTATTAATTATATGTGATGAATATAATGAGATTAAGATTTGGAAGGAAAACTATACAGATTTCTGTATGAGGCTGCTTTTCTGCACACAAAAATGTAACTGAATTCCTGCACGCCACGCCAGAGAAGTGACATTCTAACTTTAGCTGAAACTGAAGCCAACTGGGCTGATAGAGAAAAATGATACAAAGTCCAAGCCCTGAGCTCAAATATATCAAAGCATTTTACAATGAATGAGAAACACAAGTTAGGAGGAAGAATAATAAAGAAAGTATCTGGAAAGCAAGTTGTCTTCTAAAGGCAAACAGATGAAGTCTTTGAAAATGCAGCCTGCTTTTGGCATCTTAAAGGAAAAAAGAAAAGAACTGCAATGTTCTTTAACTGTTATCTCACATGAATTTTCAAGTACTTTTTACTAAGTAGAGCTCAGTAATGTATCCACATTTATTCTACTGTTAGCGTAGAAATGGAAGCAGAGGAATGGGAACACAAAACAAGAGTCTGTCAGTTAAATCTTCCTACAAATCTTCCTGTTTAACACTCTTTAATTAGTAGCTCAAGCAGCAGAAACCAGAATTACAAAAGAAAACTTCATACCTTATTAAGCTGTGCTATTATTAATGCTGCTTGAAATTTATAGAAAGTTCTACACATGTAGTGTTCTACAACAAATGAAACTTCTAAATTACAAACTAGTCTGAGATGTGAGTTAATATCAATGTCTTCAATAACCATTTCTTATTAGCAGTTGTATCATTAATATCCACCAACAAATGCATATTTTCAGAAACTTCAGTCAGATCTGCAACCTCAGACACCAAAGTAATTTTTTATTCGTATTTTGTTTTCTTCCATATAATGCAGAAACACTCCTTTACAGAAGGTCACTGTTGCTGTATGACTAACCAACGACTGACAATTTCTGGGAATCTTACTGCCCAATTCCATTACTCCTATATTAATACAGCCCTCGTCCCAGATTAAGTCTTTATTGGAAAGAAATTTGCCACAATGCCACAAACGAATGAAACTATAAACAGAAATATATATATTTCTTAATTGCATGTATATTGGCTTTAAATATAAGCATCAGCCAAATTAATCTCAGAAGTGTCTAAGAGCTAGATTTGTAAGACAGCTGTTAGTAACCTAAGCATCTAAATACCTTGAAAAAAAAAAAGTAAACAAAGCAGTGAGGAATCAGTCTACCACAACTTGACGGCTTCTCAAAACTGAGGGCGTATCTGACAACAGTCAGATTCTATTTGCTAGTCTAGAAAATAACACCTTTCTCATCAATAGTCATTTTACATTGTACCTTCTCTGAAAACTCACGAAGAGTGAGGAAAAAGGATTAATCCCCTTCAATCTTTTCCCTTATTCTCCATCCTCCCAAAATTGTTCCACTAACCATCCAGTTCAAATAGACTTGTTATTATGGTGGTCCCCATGCCAAAAAAAAAAAGGGCAGGACATGCTGTACTATCTTGAAAGCTGGCAGGAAGAAATATCAAGAAATCCTCACAGAAGACAATCTTCCATGACTCCAGAAGAATTCATTGCATCAGGATGGTGATTTTCTGGTGTAATGCTTTGAGTTAATTGGGGTGACTCTGACTCTGTCTCAGCCTTAGTTTAAAGTAACTTCATTTTGAAAGCTAACTGCATGTTTTTCAGAGTTTTTCTCTAGAAGTGATAACATGGAACACAGGTATGCAGAAAGGCCAATGTTTATTCTTATTCCTCTGATAACCAAGGCCATCCTCAAGCTTCCCTTCAGGGAAGAGTGGACAGGACAGGTGATGCCAAACTGACCAACAGAGTATTCCATCCCACACATGCTGTATTCGTTATAAAACTGACAGATCACGAGGGTCTCGTTCTCTTCTGTGATGTCCAATGTCCAGTGAGGACCTCGTTTGTCTGATTGCTCCTGACCCCAGATCGTTGTGTCCCTGAATCCATTTCCTGAGTTCATCTTCCTCCCAGCTGTGGACTCATTCCCCCATGTATGCTTTACAGCATTTGTGGTGACATACAGTCATCGAGTGGTGGGGGTGTGATCTTGGATATTTGCACATATTTCATGAGTATCTAATTATTTAAATTATTTGTACTATTATTATCATCATTTCATTACAGCTGTAGCTTTAGTTTCCAATCTGCAAGCCTCTTTTCCTCTCATTTTCCTCTCCCTTCCCCTGGGGGTGGGGGTTGAAATCTGGAAGCCCAATTGCATGGTTCTTAGCTGCCGAAAAATTTAGCTAGGTTAGGGCTAAACTGTGACAGAGGGTCTGGGTAATGGAGGGCAAATGTGAAACAAAGCAAAATGTGGCCGATAAAGTACACGCTGATAAAATACTCAAGAAGGTCCAAGGATCTGGCAGGTAAACTAGAGTTGTTTTATGGTAGCTACTCAAGCAGGAGAAAATGAGTAATTATCTCTTTTTATAGTACTTGTTTTTAGAGAAGTCTGTTCTAGAACCACATAAAACAACAAAATTAGTATAGTCTTCCATCAATGTAGTCAGAGCAGAGTGAAACACCTGTCAGTCAAACACCTATCACTGCCAACATCCCTAGTATTAGTAGTAGCACTGTCACATGTCAACATGAACAACTTTTAGGCTTGAAAAATCTAATTGTTCCTCAATGTTTCCTCCAAACATCATTATAGATATAAAAAAAAAATTAAATGGTGTTGAAGTTTTTGAAAATAGGATTTTAATCAATTTTTCTTACTTCTACCTTAAAGTTTATAACCATAAAAGACAAATATTTTTATTATTTTATTCT
>VWPV01005662.1:0-14799 GCA_013389885.1 Geococcyx californianus
GTTTTGGTTTGTGTTTTTTTTTTAATTATTAGTTAAAAAATAATCTCTTCAGAGCAAAGATAAACTTTCAGAAGTATTTATTAAAATTTTTCGTGAATCAAATGATGTCTTCATTACTGTAGTGATGTAATAAGTATACAGTCACACCAAATAATCTGTGTACTTTCCACAGAGTATCAGCGTATCACTCTTTGTAGTGTTACAATATTAAGCATCATGGAGATCTCCTTGAATTTTCTTTTGGCATTTACATCTAACAGACGAAGCAACTGTGTTTTAGCATTATGCACATTCTAGAGTTTAATGTTTCTTTCTTCTCCCCTCAATATACAGGCATGCAATTAATAGAAATTATATGGGTTAATAGTTTCTGTGTCAAGAATTAGTTTTTTAGACAAAACTCATTTTTATACAAAAGTGCAACTTAATAGAGTTTGATGATGAGGTTATGTCAACACTTACCTCAAAGAGGAAACATATGAGGAGAACAGGGATTATACATGCTTAAAGCCAAAGAATTATATGATTTTATACTACGTGAAGGAGGTCTACAAGAAAGCTGGGTGGGAATGGACTTTTCACTTGGGCATGTAGTGATAGGACATCGGAGAATGGCTTTAAATTGGAGCGGTGAAGATTTAGATTAGACATTAGGAAGAAATTCTTCATAATGAGACACTGGAACAGGTTGTCCAGAGAAGTAGTAGAACCCCCATTCCTGGAAACATTCATCGTCAGGCTGAAAATGTCCCTGCTTACTAGAAATGAGTTGGACTAGATGACCTCCATGCTCCCTTCCAACCCAAACTATTTTACGATTTTATGAAGCAATTATGACCTTACAGAAAACTTACCTGCCCCTCACAAGATGATTTGGTCCAGTGGTATTTTTGGGTCTGGGTTCTTCTCGTTGCTCATTGGCTTCTTTCACTGTCTTTCTGACAGATTGTTTTCTTGTCTTGGTGCAGACGATTTTCATTGATTATGGAGGTCATGATTTGTACAGGTTGTCATGCGTACAGGTTGCACGCACTGGTATAGTTTTTAGCTTGGTATTCCCAGATTTTGGTCTAGTGCTTCAGAGCAAGTCTTGCTACTCATGCAAGAAAGTTAAGCAAACAGCATACTAAATCACACGAAATTAAAACTGCACTACCTTATTTAATCTACTGCAATACTGAGTCATGCAATATTATAACTCCAAGTTATTTATTCTATTTAAAATATTATTTGTTTACACTACACAAATACTTCCTATTAAAGAGGAGAATTGCAGTCTAGCTTCCATCCGGAGCAGATTCAAATGAGGCTCACCAGTGATCTGTTGGTGGGAAAAGATCTCATTACTTGTTGGAGCACCCTTGAGAGGCATCCCAGCACAACGGGGGATTATCACAGTGCAGCTGCACTCCCTAACAGGGGGAGCTCAAAGAAGCCTTACTTAGTTTTTTATGTTTATGGGATGAAAGTGGTTGACTATTAGTAAAATTGCACGTGAAATTCCTTATTGGCGTTCACTGTGTAGCTTGGCTGCAGCAGAATTTTCCTTCCTCTGGAGCCTGAACCAAACTGCTGCTGGTTTAGTAAAGGTTGGCAGTGGGAAAGCATCCATCACACACTTTTACAAAACACTACATGTAGCTTTTCATTGCAAATTGAGTGCTCTATTTAAAAAATATCAATTCAAAGTATTCAAAATATCAATACGAAACATCAAGACAAACAATTATATTCTGTAACCATTTCCAAATCTTTTGGAAGGGTATTGAGCAATTATTTAGCATTCTGCCACCAACCCTGACTTCTTCATTATAAAACTTGCTGAAGACAATGAGAATGCAAAGTTCAAAAAATAATATATTTTCAGTTCTATTTAACAAAAACATGATCTGATTCTTTTTGACCTCTAAAAACTAATACTGCATCCCAAAGACAGAGCATATATGACTACCATATAGCTCGTAATTTCTGTTTGTGTATCAACCGATTATATACCTATATACAAAGACACTACTTATTTACTCCAATGAATCAGAACTGTGTATTATAAACTACTTGTACCTAGATCAGTTTAATATTTTGCTCTATTAAAACCTAGTTTGTATATGAATTTGTGACACCAAATAAAGTAAAATTCATGTAATGTAATATAAGCACGTCAGAGTGAAGCATATACTCTTAAGCCAGTTTATATATCTACATTCTATTCATAGTTCTGAAAAATAGCTAAGTGTATCTGAACAGTGACTTCAACAAAATTATATAACTCATAGAATTATTGCTCTCTAGTTTTCAATCTGTCTCCATTGACTGTAGTGGTAACATGACATCCAGTCTTAGTTAAATAAATGTAGATTTTGTGATAAGTAATCAGAGGAAGACAGTTGACCTAGAGGTGAATTGGGAATTCTTCAGACTTGTGCAAAATATGCACATGGAAAATTGGAAAATGATCTCATCATTTTGCTAGGGAAATGAGAGGGAGGGCTCATATCTGTATGCAACCATTTGGCTCCCAGAATAAAATTTATAATTTCTCATCAACTGACAAACATTTATCTATAGTTTAGAGAAAGGATTCAACAATAGGAAACAAAATTTCCATTAGCCAGCACAGAAAAGAGACAAACACACAAATTAGCCAATAGAGAACATCAGAGAGAAGTTGAACATTTCCTTCACTGCCCCAGACTCATTGGTTGTTTAAGATGGCTATTAACAGGGTGAAAAATTCTCCTTTTAGGTTGATAATCTTTCTCTTTTTGGAGAACTATATGCTCTGCCTCCTTTGAAACATGTCTGAAAGTGTCAGTGTTGTCCACCTTTCATATGATAGCCTGGAGCACACATTCAAGATGTAACAGATCTCATTTCTGTGGATTCCTCAGCCTGAGGCAGTTCAAACTTACATTTCCCAGGAGAGTGACTTAAGTAGGGGAAAGAGAGAGAGTTTTCTCTCCAGCTCTTCTGACAGAGCTTTGACATTGCAGGTGAGAATTCAAGGTTTATGGTATGAGAGAGAATAAGCATAAGAAGTTCCTTGACTCTTAACCCACTGATGGGACCATTCGTATGAGAGTGGCTTTTTTTTGCATTTATGTGTTATGAAATGGAAAACACGTAAGTGGTTGTAGGAGCAGAAATAAGATTTAAGAAACTTTCTTACTCCTAGATTAGTAGTCCAATTATCAGGCTACAAGGTCATGATCCCTGTTCTGCTTTCCCTATGTTCCTAAGAGTTTTTCATATCTTTCTGCATAGTACTACAGATTGTGCAAATGTGCAGAACATCATACTGTCTTTCTTTCCCAAACTGGTGGTTAGATTCTTCTCTTGGGAAAGGAGAAACTAAAATTTGAAGCCAGAGGAAGCATTTAGAGATTTCAGAAGAAAAAGAATCTAGCAGTTTTTCATCTTGAACTTTAACCACTAATCTGTTATGCGTAATTAAGCACAAAAAACAACTACATCACTATCACTACCCCTATGTACCACCAGGTGTTATTCTACCACAGTTTTTACACAAAGATTGATGTGATTGTTGCTCTGAGCTTAATTAACTCTTATAAGGAGGGTTAATTGTGTTCAAAAACTTGTTTAAACTCTTAAGACACAGACAAAACCCCAACTACATTGTGTTAAGTATCCATAAACAGAAGACAGTCTTGAAAATTCTAGTCATAATCTGGTGCAGAACTCTGGGCATGTAGCACATTTTATCTGAGCTCAACTGCTTATCGGGTCCACTTTCAATGCTAATGTTTTAAGAAGAAAATAATAGTTTAAAGTTACAGAAAATAATGTAAAAAATTAAAAATTGGGGAAGATATTTTAAATATTTTTCTTGTATACATAAATACATTGCACTATATTGTAATTTATTTTTGCTAAAGAAGTCAGTATGTCGATTACTCTATGGGTTTTTTTGCTTCTGTATTTGTATCTTTGGTTATATTAAGGCAAATACATATATTATCACTCTGTTGGTAACAGAAGGGTGAAAGTAGATTTTTTTACAAAACAGAAAAAATTAAGAAATACTATTGCAATATGACCATCATAAGCTAAATCATAGTTCGACTGCATGTGAAATATGTCTTTTATTTTTAAATTCTTTCCATAATTATTCTTCCAAATTGAACCATGTTTCATAATGACACTATTTCAATTAATAGATATTCTTCAGATTTCGTATTAAAACAGTTGTCCATTTAAAACTATTCTATCTTATCCTTCAGAAAATTTTAACAAAAAAACCAAATAATCTTGATGTTAGATTTCAGTCACACACAGACTCATCACTTGTAATCATATGCAGTATTCAATTTAGTAACACTGTAATTAAGATTACTTGTCCTGCTCATTAAATTTGTGATTTCACATGAAAAGTGTAAAGCTCCAAGACACATGCAGCATTTGCATTTACTCCAATGGAACTTAGATCTTGTTGAATCAAGGCTATGAGGATGATGGCAGTGTTAGTTCAGACAAATTTCTTGAAACAACTAATTTCCTCTTTCACTTTTTAATTATCATTGTATCATAGACTCATAGAATTATAGAAACATCTGGTTGGAAAAGACCTCTGAGATCATCAAGTCTAACTGTACCCATCCCCTTGCAAAACCATATCCCTAAGAAAATCATCCACTTGTCCTATAAACACCTCCAGAGATGGTGACTCAATGATCTTCCTGGGCAGCCTGTTCCAATGCCTGACCACCCTCTCAGTAAAGAAATTCTTCCTAATGTCCAGTCTAAACCTCCCCTGGCGCAACTTGTGGCCATTTCCTCTCACCCTATTGCTTCTCACTTGTGAGAGCAGCACCCACCCTGTCACAACCTCCTTTCAGGCAGTTGGAGACAGTGATGAGGTCTCCCCTCAGTCTCCTTTTCTCCAGGCTAAACAACCCTAATTCCCTCAGCCGCTCCTCGTAGGACTTGCTCTCCAGCCCCCTCCCCAGCCTCCTTGCCCTTCTCTGCTCACACTCCAGCCCCTCAATGTCCTTCCTGTAGGGAGGGGCCCAAAACTGAACACAGCACCTTGGTGAGGTGCAGCCTCACCAGGGCCGAGCAAAGGGGCACAATCACCTCCCTGCTCCTGCCGGCCACGCTGTTTCTGTGACAGGCCAAGGTGCCATTGGCCCCCTTGGCCACCCGGGCACACTGCTGGCTCACGTTCAGCCGGCTGTCAATCATCACCCCCAGGTCCTTCTCTGACGGGCAGCTCTCCAGCCACTCTTCCCCAANGTCCCTTCCAATCTAAACCATTATATGGTTCTACAACATAAAAACTGGTGTATAAGCCTTACACAAAAGGAAAAATGAATATTTTCAGACAGGTTATATAGTGCACATTTTCTGATTGACTATTCATATTCTTCAAGCATAAATTTATTTCAGTAAATATCTTCCCTAAAGAACTCTAAGCTGCCAGCTTATGGTGTTTCAAGTTATTTACTCTAAATAATTTATCTCCACGTAAAGCTAACATAAAATCTGGTCTAGCAATTAGCATGGCAGGGTGGTTGTTGCCACACACTCCTACTATGGCCTGAGACTGATATACTCACTGAGGATGTGATGGATAGTTTAACAACAAGTCTATCTGTCACTGACAGAAGTCTACTCTCGTACTGTTCTGTGAATTATATAGGTCAAAGACTTGTATATTTGGTTAATACCTCAGAAAATATCTTTATGTGCTTGCTTAAATAAGAGATGGATATATGCTTAAGCTGAGTTTGCATCCTCTTTGTGCAAGATGTCTGTAAATATTTCTTTGAATAAGTTTATGACAGGATGTTCACAAAAGCAAGTTTTAAGCCTGCATTATTGAATATGAATGTTGATCCTTAAAATATGAGTATTTGTCCCATACATAACATTTGCATAACTGTACATCTGATTAGGAAACAGATGTCATCTGACTAGAGTAGAAATAAAATTGAATAAATTATGAGAAAATTCTGTGGTTTACTCTTTTCAGAATTCCTATGTATTTAATAATTTTTCAACACTCTCCCTCAAGTAAGAAAATATAAGAAAAGACAATAACAATAAAAATAGGATGGAAAAAAACTTAGTGAAGATGTCAAAGACCCTTCATTTAAATTAATCTGAATTGAACATAATTTATCTTTTAATTTTAAAAGCTGAAAGTCAAAACACAGGAGTTTTCTGCTAAGCCTGCATATTAGGAAACTAAATCACCAAAAATATCCAGTCTTTACTATAAAGCACAGAAACAGCATGATATTTCCTTGAAAATAAGAATCAGGCTCCCGAGGTAAAACAAAAACTTGAGGGCACTTCTGCAATGTATCACATGACAAAATAAAGACACTACAGTCTTTGAATATTGTTTATGCTATTAGAAGTTAAAATTTACTTTTTTTGTGTGTGTGAGAATATAGGTAGTTAAATAGGTCAGTTGTAACTGCATATTACTAATATCTTGGTATATGCTATAATTAGGTACTGTTAAACAACTATAACTTCTAAGATAAGAAAAGACACTTGTAACAAGTTAGTAAGAATTCCTACATGCTGTTGAACTTCTACAAACTCACTCAGCTACAAAAAATGATTAATAGTGGATTACCTTTTTAAAGAATTAGCAATTAATATCTCCATGAATAGTCACATAATTTCCAGGTATACTCCAGAGACTATATCTGTGCTACTGGAAATGAAGCGAAGGCACGGACCCAGAACCCTGGTATTTGATGATCTAAAGTTTCGTGCTTTGATGCAGAATACATGGATGATTTGGGGAACAACATGGGACAGGAACCTTACCTCATAGTATTATCGTTAGGGCCATCCCGAGGGAGAGAGATATAGTTTAGTCATATGGAAAAGATCTGTGGTTCTCCCTCAAGGGTCAGAGAGCCATCTATGGCCTTTCCCATTTATTTGTATAGACATTGTTGAATATGAATATTTTTCAGTACACTGGGGAAAACTTGGTTTTATAGTTTTGTTATGAAAATTAATGGAATCTTGCTTTTCTTCTTCAAAAAGCCAAGTGTCAAATAATATACGAAAAGAAAAATAAAGGAAAGGAAAAAAGAAAAACAGGAGAAAACCAACAACAACGAAAGGTCTTGGAGACCTGCTCTGCCAATGCAGAATAGCAGTAGAACATGAGGTCTTACACCAAAAAAACCAAGAGACTAACCCTACGGCTTGGGAATCAAGAAGGGAGGGAGGGAGAGACAAAGAGATGATCGTGTTCTAACCTGTTACAGTAAGACAAGGCTCAACTTGATCACTTCACTCAGTACAATTGGTTGCATATTCATATACTTGTGTATCATCCTTTAACTTTCCAGGACTTAATTCCGCATACTATTTCTTCCATCTGAAATACTATATTGGCAAAAAGTGATGCAATATAAGAATATTTATATTTTGTTATATTTTTAAAGTATAACAAACTATGCTTATTGATGATTATATGTGGTTACTTGTATTTTGTAAATATAGAAGCTGTGTGTATATGAAATTTACAGCCTACTAGAAGAATGCTAAATGCAACCACAAAAAGAAGAATGTAATTAAGAGATGTCCACACTGTACCTTAGTGGTTGGCTCTGCATATTTCTCCTGATTACAGCAGGAGGTTTTGAAGAGAACTGTGTAGAATAGATTTGAATGTTTTTGTTTGAAGAAAACACATTGCTGCTGTGACTCAGACTTCTTTTATTACCATGTCTGTAACATGTCATTAGCACTTTGATTGAGTTCTCATTCTAGGACAATAAGAAGACTACCATGTGACGATAAATGAAAATTTCTAGAGTCACTAGATTTTTTCACTTCAGTTGGTGAGGTTGCATAGCAAAAAATGAAATATCAGATGCATTTGATGTATTTCTAACTGATTTTTCCTTGCCAAAAAAAACCAAACCCAAAACACCAAACCCCTAAGACCACTACAATCCTCTTGATATATAACTTCTCTAACCAAAGAGACAATGTGAAGTCCATTTTTTAGATCTATTGACAAATTTTCATACTACTATTTGTAAGCTTGAGCTGTTTCTGCAGTCATCTTAAGTGATAATAAAAGAATTTTTCTTGCAAGATTTTTCTTCCTTTTTAAAGATACACAGTGAAAGAAAGCCATTTAAAAATTTTGAGAAGGTCTCTATTTTGATCCCTAGTAATCTAAATTTAAACCAATTTTTAATCCCTTGGGCTCAGTATAATTATTTATGATTTATTTTTTCTGAAAAAAAAAAAAAGGATCTAAATCTGAGGCCAAACTTCAAGAAGTTCCACCCTGTGAAAGCCTATTGATCAAAAGATTACAGTTATTCCCTAGAGACAATTATGGTTTTCAGTTAGGTCATGACATGTCATAAAATAACATCCAGGGAGATATTACCCTTTATACACATTACCCTTTTGTTCATTCCAAGGGGATCACTGATGACATTTAACAGTTGAAAGTGAACTTAATTTTGTTCTTCTGCTTGAAAATATGTAAAATTTGATAACATTCTGCTTTTAAGTGGAAAAGGATGGAAAAGAAGAATATTTGGCAAGAATAATGCAGCATGAGCATAGAGTTATGTCATCCTTTAAGTGAGGTCTTTTCAGATTTAAATATCTGCAAGAGTTAAAAAATATTTTTGTAGTTAATTAATTTTAAATAATTTCCTAGGTCTAAATATTTAACTGGCTTGTGTTTGTCGAATATTCTTTCCTGTGTATAAAAAAACCATCCAAAGATACAAACATTCTGTAGATGGCTATAGGCACTTGGTAATTGTTATAAACTCAACCTGAATTTAAAATCCATTTTCAGTATTACATATTTCTACGATCCCACTCACATCAGTGCTATTGTGGAGAACTTCTCAGAAGCATCTTTAGTTCATTGGATTTGCATCCATGCCAGGATTTTTGATACTTCTTACTTTAGTATAACGACTTCTTAACTGCAACTTTACAACATGAATTGCTATTTATGACACGTCTTGATAACCTAAGGTGAAAGATGCTAGGGTGAAAGATTTATAAACATGAAAGATTTTGTCGATCTGTAGTTTAAGAACCAGGAGCCCTTCATGATTTAACCAACTCATGTGTAAATTCCATGTTCTTTGTCATTTAACAATTACTTTATAAAAATTAAAGACTTGGAAGTAATATTTTTCATTAACAATACAATTTAGTTTAATACAAGAAATTAGAAAGTATAAATTATTAAGCCACTTACGTCAATCCATTCTTTGAGGAATTTGAGGTAAAGATTACCTGACATATATTGTTCTTATGGTACCATTATGTGAGTTTAAAGAAAGGTCATGATTAGTTTTGGACGGTTACTGCTTGAGTTCTGAAAATCTTTTGGGAAGCGGATGGGCATATCATTTGAGGAGACATAAAAAGACCAAAAAAATAGATTTTAAATGTAATGTAGATACTAAATAAGCCAAAAGCATATTGAAAACCTCTTACTAGAATTAATTACATGCCTCAAGATGTATGTTTCTGAATAGTCCTGACAAGAGTCAGTAGCTCAGTGCTGTTGTGATGCTTAAATGTAAAGGGAATCTTAGAATCGTAGAACAGCTTGGGTTGTAAGGGATCTCCGTGATCTGCTGGTCATGCTTCTTTTGATGCAACTCAGGATATGACTGGTGTTCTGGGCTGCAAGAGCCATTTTTGCAGGACTGCTCTCAATTCCTTTATCCACCAGCCTGTATAGATGCTGAGTATTGTTCCCACGCAGGTGCAGGACCTTGCACTTACCCTTGTTAAACTTCATGAGATTAGCACAGGCCTACATCTCAGATCTCTTGAGGCCCTTCTGGATGGTGCCAACACCACACAGTTTGATGTCTTGGAGTAGGTATTTGAATTATATAGATCTACTAAAGATCTTACGTGTAAATTCTGACTGTTCTCAGTATACAATGACACATGTATATAACAGAACAACAATACAAAATTTCCATGAAAAAATAGTTATTTACCACCTTATTTTATACTAATGCAGTTATCTGGGAGAGAATTGCAGGAGTTCACTATGTCTTCCATATCCTAGTACCTTTTTCTGGTCACCATATGTAAAAGAAAGGACACGAGATTATGCACCTAGGTTGGTCAGACAGGACTTTCCCTTGGAGAAACCGTGTTGGCTGTCTCAAACCACCTCCCTGTTCTCCATATACTTTAGCATGGCTTCAAGGTTGATCTGTTCCATGATCTTCCTGGGCACGGAGGTAAGGCTGACAGGTCAGTAGTTCCCAGGGCCCTACTTTCTAAAAACTACTTTTTAAAAACGGGTGTAATGTTGCCCTTCTTCCAGTCACAAGGGACTTCTCCAGCTGCCGTGACTTTTCAAACATCATGGCGAGTGGGTCGGCAACCACATCAACCAATTCCCTCAGGACTCTGGGATGCATCTCAACAGGTCCCATAGACTTGTATGTGTTCAGGTTCCTCAGGTGGTCACAAACCTGATCTTCCCCTGGTCCCCATCTTGTTGCCCATTGACCCAGGAGGGGACAGGAGAAGAGTGGCCAGTGAAGACTGAGGAAAAAATGTTGTTGACTACCTCAGCCTTCTCCTCGTTTGTTGATAGGAGGTCCCTGTTTTTGTACTTCAGTGGGGATACGCTTTCTTTCACCTTCCTTTACCGATTGGTGGACCTATAGAAGGAAGCCCTTGTTATCCTTTCCTTCCCTTGCCAAATTCAGCTCTAGCTGTGCCTTGGCCTTCCTGACCCCATCCCTACACAACCAGACAGCACCCCTATCTCTTCCCAGGATCCCTGTCCCTGCTTGCACTGCCTGTGCAGTTCCTTCTTGGTTTTCAGTTTGACCAGCAGGTCTTGACTCAGCCACCCTGGTCTCTTCCCTTCCCTGCCGCATTTCCTACACCCAGGGACTGAGTGCTCTTGTGCTTTATGGAAAGCACCCTTAAATACTTGCCAGCTCTGTTCTGCTCCCTTATCCCTGAGAACCATTTCCCAGGGGTCCTACTGATTAACTCCTTGGAGAGCTGGAAGTTCTAGGGTTGTGACTTTACTCCTCACTTGCCTCATACCCCTCAGGACTGTGAATTCCATCAATGAGTGATCCCTGCAGACCAGGCTGCTTCCAATCTTGACATCGCTGATGAGCTCACTTGCGTTGGTGACCATCAGGTGCAGTATTGCATCCCCTCGGGTAAGGATGTCTATTATCTGGGTTAAGAAGTTATCTTCTCTGGACTCTAGGAGTCTCCTGGATTGCCTACACCTTGCTGTGCTCTGTGCTGCTTTTTCAACAGATGTCAGGTTGGTTGAAGTCCCCCAGTAGGACAAGAGTTTACAAGCGTGAAGCCTCCTGCAGCTGGAGGAAGAAGGCTTCATCAGCAGGCTCCCCTTCCTCCGACGGCCTATAGTGGGCACCAACTACAAGGTTCCCTTTCTTGCCTCAAGTTTTTTATTCTCACTCATAGGCTTTCAATTTGTTTGTGGCTGTTCTTCAGGGACAGCTCTTCACACTGAATCCATTTCCTGATATAGAGGGTAACACCTCTGCCTCTCCTTCCCAGCCTGTCCCTTCTGAACAGCCTGTAGCCATCGATAGCTGCACTCAGGTCATTGGATTTGTCCCACGATATTTCTGTAACTACGAGTGTATTGTAGCTTTCTAGCAGCATGTTAGCTTCCGGGTCCTCCTGTTTGTTGCTCAGACTGCATGCGTTTTTGTAGAGGCACTTGATCTGGACTGCTGGGCATGTCACCTTCTTAGTGGAACATCCCTTATTTCCCTTAATGTGTTCCATGGTTTTCAATATTATTTGTACTTGAAGTACAACCTACTTCCAAAGCTCAGCTTAAACACATAGCCCTCTCCAAGCAGGTAAAATCCATTATGTGCATCAACCATATTGCATGTGTGCCCGGGTTTTCTTTAAGTCAAGCTCACGAACCAGATACCTCACAAGAGAGAATATAAGCACATTGCCTCTCTCAGTTGTTCTCAGACACGTATTTTCAATGACTGCAGGTTCATAGCAGTTTTGCAATTTACACCAATACAAAAGCAATTAAGAATTGTTAAGTTATTGGTCATCCATGTCGTCAAAATCAAGATCTATGTAGTGCAAGACTGATTTTACTAAATTTAACTAAATCTAAGTAGATATCATTTACAAGCTTTTATAAAAAAACACAGGTCTTAAAACAATAAGGGGAAATGCACTTTTAGAGAGCCTGTTCTTATCTGTTAGGATGCCAGACTGCCAATTCACATACAGGTATCAATAATATTACAGATCTAAAATGAAGCCCTCCCTAATGGGTATTACAGAACCTGAAAAATAATTTTTAGAGATTTCAGGATCTTATTTATCTTATCAAAAAAAAAGGTCAGGAAGTAATTTCATATGCCTTTGCAAGTCACATAGTGATTTGATTTATGATTAAAGATTACCTGAAAATATAAAAGTTGATCACGAACCTCTGGTAGGAGGGCTTGATTGCACACTGCAATTATTTTTGTTTGGTTGGGTTTTTTTTAAGCAAGAACAATTATCAACAAAATAATTTAATTGAGAATTGGATGAATTGTCTCATTGTCTCCATCCAGAATGTAAGTGAATGTTAAAAAAAAAGATGGCACAAAGAATGAGAATCTGTGTAAACTGTCTCACATGAAAGGCCTGCTGATATTAAAAGGCCATTTTAAGTTTAAAAGCTATTAATATGTAATTATCATTAATTATTACATATCCACTGCAGGGGAAAAACCCCTTGGAATATACTTTTTTCAGTACTTGGATCCTTCAAGCAGTCTATATACTTTCTGTGCTTTCTAAGATGTCAGGTTTTCAATCTTTACTTATGATGTTCTATTTAAAAAAAATGTTTTCAAGCCAACTTCCAAGTTATTAATTGTGTTGGGGTTTACTGCTATTAAAAAAATCAAAGCATTTTAATAATATTGCTTAAGTTATTGATAAGATAATTTTAACTGAAGAATTTACTTGGCCTCTTTGTATTAACCACATATGACAGAAAAGAAAACAGATTTTTCACAGATGTGGGGGAATAAAAACTCATTAATAATTAAGATAATTATTTTTAAAATTGTTTAAGCTGTATAGGTAAGTACCACATAAGGAATTTGTTCTATCCCATGCAGTAACATGGCATTAAAACTAATTTTTATCTCTGCTATGTTCTGCATATGCAAATTGTAATTGCAGACCACTTTGTGTCTGTGCATTTATTTTTTCTGTTTATTTTCCTTTAACAGAAGCCCCTGAAATCTCTGGCTGCTTTGATCTTGTAATTTTGACAAGCAGCTTTTGTTTTTTCCCCCTCCAGGCCCACATTCTCTGCTGCAGTGTGTCACCACTCGTTGTGTCAATCACATATCTCTAAAAACAAGTGCTGCTAGAGAAGAGTAGAGACTGATCGTTAAAATATCTGACCAATTTATAAACATATGTTATTATACCATTACACTAAACAACACATAATGATAACAGTGTGGATGTGTTTAAGACCAGCTCGCTCATTCTAATCAAATTGCATACACAATGGAGATTTATAGAAATTACATATTTTCTAAAGATTTTACAAGGGCTCTATCCCTTTTTGGTAGGTTTTGAAATTAGAACGCTGCAAACTTTCTACAGCTCAGAAGTTTCCGTTAATGTAATATTGAGGGAAAGCAGAAGAGAGGAGAAGTAATATTCAGGGAAAGACAAATAGAGGAGGATGCAGTAAGTTGTGCTCACACAGAAAGCACAATCGTGGATTGTTTTACGACATATTGCTGCAAAAAAGTTCCATTACTGTAGGAAATTTTCTATTAGGAAAGACACGTGCAATATTACCCTGCACAAACTGAGAGGAACTGGTTGTCAATCTCTTTTTCAAACTGGCAGACTTACGTAGGTGCTTACAAACTCCTAATACTGGGACTAGAATGGCGTATTACGTTGATTTGCTGTAAAGCCCTGCAACATAGCACTAAACTTTTGAGTGGTCTCTACAGAATAGTTTCTAGTTTTGCGTGAGCAGAACGCATACAGAGAGTGTTGTACTACATCAGTGCAATTAGTTTCCTGGGATTGGCATAATGTTATTCTAGGAATCCTCCTTTCCATTTTACTGCTTATATGTGGTTGTTTGTTTATAGAATATCCTATCAATCACCTGGATTCATTAAAAGTCTGCCTAAACAGCACAGTTCTGTATACTTTTCTTTACCATTATTTTTAAAACTGTGCGTGGGAAACCAGAGTCTATGCAATTCTTTTGCACAGTGTAACACTCTCATTTGAGAGGTAGACTAGATTTACATCAAGGCTGGTAACACCAAGATATGATCAAGCTGCTAAAGAAAATGTGCAAAACCATCTATACTTTTCTCTAAAAAAAAGATCATTTTGATACAGAAAAGTTGTTTGGTCTGGGCTAATAAGGAAAATTTTTTACAAATATTATTCCAGGATAATGACATTCAGGCACTGCCTAACAACCCATTTCAATACAAAGTAGAAACACTGTAGAGCAGCCTCCTTCTGTAGATACAGATTTAAAAACAGCTTTGAAGCATTTTTCTAGCAAAGCCAGGTCTAGTGGAGGGAAAGCTTGCCTTTCTCTCACCCTTCTTTCTTCTGCTCCTCATCCCAGTGATATTAGAAATATATTTAGCTGAATACAGCTCCTATCTGCAGCATTACATATGTCTTTTAGTGACTTACAGTAAAACTGACATGGTTGATGGAATTCAAGTAATATAAAAGAGTCTTTAAATATTCAATATTTTTTTTTTT
>VWPV01005663.1:0-24206 GCA_013389885.1 Geococcyx californianus
CTGTGATACTGTGATAATATCCACGATGCAGTGCGGGAGTTTCAACGTAGCAGCAGGAGCCTGAGATACCCGCAGGCAACAGGGAAGGCAGGAGGGGAGTGCCAGTGGTTCCATGGAGAGACCAGGGCAGGCATGTAAGGCCAGACAAAGGTTGGCTAGAGACCAGCAGCAATGAGCTTGAAGCTGGTCTGCAATGATCTTCATGGTTTTTTGGCAAAATAAAAGAGCGGAAGCAGAAATTACTGTTTCTCTGGTTCCTACTTACTGAAGCATTTAATTTTACTCCTGAGCTGAAAAGCAAAAAGAAAAACCTTTTCAGAATGAAAATGTGAACATTTAGGTTTCAAAGGTATTGAGATGAAATTTTGAATTGTCCTAAAATATGTTATTGAGGGCAGAAGGGAGCATGGGATCTGACCTGCTTCAGCTGAATTCACGTGTGATTACCTGCAACTGAATTCTCTATGTCTAGTAGTTGCATTTGGTAACAAAATTTCATCCAATCTTGCTCTTTTTTTTTGTTTAATAATTAAAGTTTATAGTACAGCTGTGCTTATACTGTAGTCTAGATAGATCCCACATGTCTGTGCCTGGCTCTAATGTTATTTCTCATAAATTTGCATGCCTTTTTATTTTTTTATTTCTTTCTATTTAAATGAAAATTATTTCTGATCTGAAATAGTTTCAGTTGTTGAAGAAAAGGTGCTATAAAAATGACACATTGCACATTTGAAGATTTTATTTCAGTAATGACAGATGGGTTTAAAAAGTGTTATCCCTTGCTTTGAACAAATTAGCCAAATCTTACCAGAAAATCGCTGAAATATTTCTACCTAGGGGGTGGGAGATGCTTACAATCTATAGAGCAGAGTTTTCCCTTGAAGTGCCTTCTGCAATTAAGGTCCTTATGCCACTTCTGTTTATGAATTATTTGAATAAGTGAGATATCAAATAACAGGCGATGGCTTCAAGGTCCTTAACATCTGACGGAGGTCATCATTTGTCAGCCAGGCTCTGAAAATGTGAAGAGAGTAAAGAAACAGCTGCTGGAGCAAGGCAGTGATTATTGTGGCCAGCAGGAGGACAGGGGCTACCAAAAGTCAGAAACCTGCCTTTCCATCATCATAGCGTGCTTTGACTCACTCTTACCTGGACTGAGACTGGACATCAGGCAGAATTTCTTCCCTGAGAGGGTGGTCAGGAATTAGCACAGCTGCCCAGGGAGGGGGTGGAGTCGCCATCCCTGGAGGGGTTTAAAAGATGGGTGGATGAGTTCCTTAGCGACAGGGTTTAGTAGGGAGACAGGCACGGTTGGACTCTGTGATCTCAGAGGTCCCTTCCAACCTTCTGATTCTATGATATTATACCTGCAGCCTGAGCTATTGCACAGGTCTTTGTAGAGAGGGTTTGTCCTGTTAGAAAAAGAGGGTTGTGACTTTCCAGGCTGAAGTTACAGCCGAATGCCTTCTGAAAGGCTGTGGTAAAACTGTATTTAGTCTCAGCTGTCAAAAATGAAAGGTGTGCGTATGTCCGTCACGATATATATAGGTATTATTTACACAGCGCCCAATAAATTTCTGGTCCTACTTCACCTCAGTGTTACAAGCAGATTACAATACATAATGTACTGTTTTATTGCATGTTGCATTGTATTTTACAAAATAAGTATGAAATATTTTACGTTAAAGGTAAATGCTGTTTAATAAAGTGTGTGGAAAATGGCATGGCTGTTTAAAACACAGGCATAGAAAAGAATTTTATTTTTTCATTAAGGCCTTCTATATACAAAATCAGTGGTGACAAAGTTGAATGAATACAGTTGTTTAACCCTTTCCCAAGAATAATTCCCTCTTCCATTCAGTTTCCTTTCTCTCCTCTCTTCATGGATCCTCAGCAGTTTTTGTCCTTGCTCTTTGTCTTCTAGTTCCGAGCATAAACTCCCCTGTAGAGAAAACGTGGATGAGGAAGGTTTTCCCATTAATTTCAAAAGGGGCTTGATTTGAATCCAGATCATCTCCATGGCCATCAAAACACAAGAGTTAAGTGCTGAGAGACAAAGTCTAGGAGCTTTTATGGAAATTCAGGGCTTTGTTCTAAATGCATCTTGGGTGCAGTGTTTCGCAGGAAATTCCCAAGGGGCCAGTCAGGCGATACAAATCAAAAGTACAGTCTCACAGCTAGTCTGACCACTTGGCCTGGGACTGAAAATGATGATTTCCTTTGAGCGTTGCTCATCTCAAGAAATGCATCAGGCCTTTGAGGTTAAATGCAGCCCTTAAAGCCAGTCATTAATGTCACTGGAGCTATAGCAAGAATGTATTTAGGCCAATGGGCTTAGGAAAATCTGTGGTGTAGAAGTACAAAATGCCAAGCGTGGTTGAAAGGTTCTGGGGCATGTGTGTGCAGATGGGTAGAAAGATGTGATTTCTTTCCGCTCCGGTTGGTATTCAGTTTTTTAATTATTTTATTACATTTTTGGAGTAATGGTTTCTTCTGTATCGTGAGTAGTGCTGCTTGTCGTTTTTATTCCTTCAGCTATCGCAAAACCAAGGCTTACTCATTTTGTATGAATTGACATAACTGGAAAGTCTGTAGAGGAATACTGTCAGGAAAGACTCCTAAAAGACTGGCATTATCAGAGGAGTGAAGAACAAATATGGAAAAGGTATTTCTGTGTTTCCTATTTATCTGAGTGAAGCAGTGACTGTGACCCTACATAAGCTGTGGGCCTGATAGGCTAGGAAGTCTGTTTTTCAGGCACCAACCACAGCATGGACACCTGTAGCACTGGCTTCAGTTCTCCTGAGGGGACACTTTAAACTGTCCATAGCAAGTCAGTGTGGAAATTTTCATCTATAGATGCCAGAATTCTATTAATACAGGCAGATTCTCCAGCATCGCTCTACAATTGGGTCAAAGTCTCTCCAGTCACTATGCACAGACCATAGTAATTTTGTGTGTGAATGGATATTACCTTTCATTGAGCACAATTTCCCTACCAAGAAGTCTCCCCTTGAAAACTCTTAACTGTTCTAAGGTAAATTCAAGGTGATCCCACACCTCTTCTTCTATGTGAGAGCAGAAACTGTCCCCAAAATGCAGATCACATACACCAATAAAGGCATCTCAGAGAGGATAAGTCAGAAACATGTTTTATTATGCATTTTAGTCTCTAGGAGGTCTTAACAAAACCAGTTAACAAAAACATGATTTGGGATGTTTACACCAAATGTGGAGGTGAAATAGAGTCCTTCCACACTTTGCTGTCAGCAGAGGAAAAATCTGTGATGGAATTCACAGCAGACTTGGACCAGCTGGTGTAAACCTTACTAACTCTGGCTCCCACACAGCTAAGTGGTTGATATTCTGTAAAACCTCTCCTAGCAATTCTGGCCCTTACCTAAATCTGGTTTTTATTAGCAAATGAGTATCATGAAGTACCTCCATCCATTTTATGCCTCTCTTCCTACCTACCTCTTTTCCAGAGCAGGACATCTTTCAGTAGAACACATTTCACTAGGTTCATTCTCCTAAGATTTATAAATAATAAGTCACATAGGTGGAGCATCCTATTTGCTGTAACAGCTTCATTTAATTCTGTATGAGCCTGCACAGAAGGAAATAGCTTGCAAGTACCTAACGATACTCAGGACAGCACAAAAGATGGTACCGAGTAATGAACTCAGCACAGCTCAGACAGGGAAGCCTTGACAAAAGCTTCACACATTCAGCATCTTATAGAGCCCAACTCTAAATTGCCTCCTGGTGCAACAGTCCTGATTGACCCTGCCAAATCAAGGAGTAAGTAACAGTTTAAGCTAGCTTGGCAGCAGGACCCACTTATAGGGGTTTTCCAGCCTCAACTTTTGTGCTAGCCTTCTCTTTGTTTCGTGCAGGAGAGAGATTGAGTGGTCATTGGGGAAGAAAGTGTGCTAGCAGGCTGGAAATTCCTGTACAGGCTGCAGGAATTAATGAAACCCCCACTGGAGCAGAGAGGGACCAATTGAGAGAGTTTCTGGGCTCTGTGCCTAAAACTCACCGGAGCCCCTAGGGCTGCTGGGAGTGAGGGGGGGTGTTGTCCAGTGACTGTCCCACATCCAATAGTGACACCATTGCAAACAACGGAGACTTGAAACCTGCATGGTAGAGCCACCACCTGCCCCATCTCTGGAGCAGCAGCCTGGGGAAGCACAGCCCACCTGGCCCTACCGGATAAGTGCTGGGAGAGGAGCGGGGGGCTGTGGGTGGCTCACTTCTATTTTAGCACTAATTGGCACCTGTGCCCAAGCCTGGCTTTGAGTCTGGTCCTTACCCTGAACCGTCCCAACACAGGCTCCACCAGAGGGCACAGCCACTCAGCAGAAGTGGGGAGCTGTGGCCATGGCAGCAGCAGGAGGAGGATGCTCCTGGGAGCAGAGGTCCACCAGCAGCTACTAGGGCTGTCTCCTGGGGACCCCAGCTGCACCCTAAAAAGGAGCTGGGATTCTTCTTTAAAAACACACTGACCCCTGCCCCTTTCAACAGAGGCACAGCATCTGCTTTTGGCACCTGAGCACGTCATCTTCTGGACTGGGCAGGTGAAGGGAAGATAGCACAGCCAGAATGACGGCTTTTTGCAGCACTATATTTGATCTTGTACTGGATATGTGCGTCACTAGGTTTCCATGAGGTAAAAAGTGAGAGTTTCTTCTGACTTATATTATACCTTTGTTCTTTATTTACAAAATATTTTCACAAATTTGGGAGCTGCCTCTAGCTTGTAAAATGATACATTTTGGTAGTTATTGTGCCTAGTTCAGCTGTGAGCCATAGGACCGAGAGGGAGGGCACAGAAAGCCTTCCTCTCTAATCTTGGACTGCTCTGCCCCCTTTCCCCTCCATTAGCCTGCACAGCATTTTAAAGCAGCCATAGCAGAGGAAAGGCATCCCTTCTTTTGAGCGAGCATGAATAGAGAAATTGTACTTTCAGGGAGGTACAAATATGTAGATGTGCCTCCTTGTGTGAGGGAAAGCTCAGGGAGCCCTTCTTGCTATGGTGCCTCCCATTGCTCTCTTTAGCTCTGCATTGTTCCCAATCAGGGCTCTCCCTCTGTGGCATAATTAAAAACACACTTGAGTTTTCTCTGTTTGTCTCAGTAGATCATTATGGCAAGCGCAATCCTCATATTATACAACATGACAGTAATTAACACCTAGCTACAGCACAATGGCATCTAGATCTTTCTTCACTGATGACCCCAAATCAGAGACAAGCATTTATCCTATTAATAGTATGAGTATGACACATGTAATTTTGTGGACAACGTATGTAACAGATAAGCAAGATAATAATTATGCTTTGTATGTGAAATAACACTTCCCTTCTAAGGCTTCCCAAACTTTTTTCCAAACTGTCAGTAATTAATTTAGTCTTGCTGTATCCTCTGTGATGGGAGACATGTTAGCTTTGCTCTTCAAAGAAAAACTGAAGCAGAGAAGTGACTTATCAGAAGCATCTTGGAAACTCTGCCATTGGTCCATTTTGGCTCAATGAATAAAATCTTTTAAGTTCACAGTTTTGTGGTATAACCATGAATTGTGTTTGTGCATGACTGCTTCTGGGGCTTGACTGAAGTCTAACAAATATCTGTTTATCCTTGCAATTAAGAATAGGCATGTTGGCCCATGGAGCTCAAGCCATGAGTTTCTGGCAACACAAGTTATACACATATGAAGCAAGTGATGAAATTTCCTGTCTCCTGAGTGTTTGTTTGAACAGATGATATGCTCCGATAAGAAATGCATTGATTCACTGTCTTTCCTATGGAAGCTAGCGAAGAGCCCTCAATGGAAATGCAAATAACCATAGAATCATCTGATTAGAAAAGACCTCTGAGATCATTGAGTCCAACCATACTTGTCCCCTTACTAAACCCTGTCCCTAAGGAACTCATCCACCCATCTTTTAAATCTCTCCAGGGATGGCGACTCCACCCCCTCCCTGGGCAGCTGTGCCACTCCCTGACCACCCTTTCAGGGAAGAAATTCTTCCCAATGTCCAGTCTAAACCTCCCTGGTGCAACTTGCAGCCATTTCCTCTCGTCCTATCACTTTCACTTGTGAGCAGAGCCCAGCCCCCACCCCGTCACAGCCTCCTTTCAGGCAGTTATAGACAGGGATGAGGTCTCCCCTCAGCCTCCTCTTCTCCAGGCTGAACACCACCAGGTCCCTCAGTCGCTCCTCGTAGGACTTGTTCTCCAGCCCCTCCCCAGCCTTGTTGTCCTTCTCTGGACGCGCTCCAGCCCCTCAATTTCCTTCTTGGAGTGAGGGGCCCAAACTGACCCCAGCACTCAAGGTGCGGCCTCACCAGTGCTGAGCACAGGGGCACAATCACCTCCCTGCTCCTGCTGGCCACGCTGGGTCTGACACAGGCCAAGGTGCCATTGGCCCTCTTGGCCATCTGGGCCACTTCTGGCTCATGTTCAGCTTCTGCCAACCAACACCGCCAGGTCCTTCTCTGCCAGGCAGCTCTCCAGCCACTCCTCCCCAAGCCTGTATTGCTGTACAGGGTTGTTGTGTCCCAAATGGAGGACTCTGCCCTTGGCCTTGTTGAACCTCATTCCGTTGGTCTCAGCCCATCGGTCCAGCCTGTCCAGACCCCTCTGCAGAGCCTCCCTTCCTCCAAGCAGATTCACACTTGCATCCAGCTTGGTGTCATCTGCAAACTTGCTGAGGGTGCACTCAGTCCCTTCATCCAGATCGTTGATAAAGATATTGAACAGGACTGGACCCAGCACTGACCCCTGGGGACTGACCAGTCACCACTCGTGACTGGTTTCCAGCTGGATTTAATTCCATTTACCACAACTCTTTGGGCCCGGCCACCCAGCCAGTTCTTTACCCAGCAGAGGGTGCACCTGTCCACCCCAATGACAGCCAGTTTTTCCAGCAGGATGCTGTCAGAAAGTGTCAAAGGCTTTACTGAAGTCCAGGTACACCACATCCACCGCCTTTCCCTCATCCATTAAACAGGTAACCTTGTCACAGACGGAGATCAGATTGGTCTGGCAGGACCTGCCTTCGTTGAGCCCATGTTGACTCAGTTCCTACTCCAACCTCTACTATAGACCTTCAGCATGGCCTCAGCATGCAGGCTTAGGTGGTTCAGTGTAGGCATCCAGCTCCAAATTTATATTCCCATGTTTGAATTTTTTGCCTTTCATTTCTCTGTCTCACCTCCTTCCCTTAAAAACCAGATTATTTTTATACAACCTCTCAGTAATGAAAGTAAATTTATTTTCTCTCAGATTTACTGATAATGTCTGACCAAAGATTGCAGGAAAGGAAGTACACTGACATGATCTCCCTGGCTTTTAGGGATGAAGCATTCCGCAGATCTGCAGAGGTACTGACAGATAATGTAGGTAGAAAAGTGTATCTTCTGCCTGTGAATGAATAATATTTGGAATATGCTTAGAACTGCTACCAGTGTACTCAAATATGGGAAATTAAAATTCTGGGGTGTATATGGAAATAGCTATAATAAGGGAGGCCTTGCCGTCGGATTGCATTTTATGCACAAGAATTTGAGTGCTTTGAAATCACAGAGATTTTCCACTTCTTGCCACAAACCATGGCCTAGAGCTTCAATGCAGATTGGAAAATGCTTCCGCTTCTTAAGGCTGTCAAGAAAACACTGAGACGGACTGAGGAGGTGAACCCTGCAAAGAAAAAGTTACCACTGCCCCACTTCTAACTACAGTGAGCTCGTATCACGCCAGTCTAAGCCTCAGACTAGACAATGAGGAGAGGCATCATTCCATCCAAGCTACCCACAAGGGCTGTGCCCTGGAGCTCCTGCCTGGCCCCTGTGGTGCACTCTGCAGTTTGTTCCTGCCCATCATCACTTCTACTGTAACTGTCATGAACTGCATCAAAAATATTGCAGAAGAGCATAGATCAGAGCTCACGGGTGATTTTTAGGTGTGTGAAGTCCCTGGGTACTGTGGCCCAATGGAGCAGGAGTACGTTGAGACATGGGTTATAGAACTGGAAGATGATATAATAATTTTGCTTTAAATTCCCTTATAACTTTTAAATTCTGGTTAGTGCTCACTGTTGATTTATTAGGAACTGATGCTTCCTGAGTACAGCAATTTGTTCACAGGGTTTGCTCAGGCTTACGAGGGCATCCATCCAAGCAGCTTCCCAGCCGTCAGTCGTTGAGTCCAGGGATAATTCAGTGGCACACACTAACCTGATTTGCAGGCCTGACTTGCCAGGTAGACTTGGGCGGCTCACATCCATTCCTTAGCCATATTTCGTTTATTCCCTGGCACTTGATGAAATTTTCTTTTCAGTAGGACTGGTCAGGACCTAGGAACGTCCCTTATTCTTCTTGATACCAACTCCTTTTATCTTATCCCACGGCACCACCTAATTGTTTCCAGATTATGTGGCACATAGGAGAACTCAGTTTTCCACGGCTTCCATTATTTGTATGTCGCTTTGCTTTCAAGCACGGCAAAACAGCACGCAGAGAGTTTAAATCCTTTAATGCATTAAAGGATTGATACTGTTGGGAAAAAAAGCCTTCAAGTACACAGGCCTCCTTCAAATTTTTGTTTTAGTAATTGATGTTATGTTTAAACCACAATATCAACTCTCACTGCCACTTACTATACCTTATATTGACTTGTCAGCAATATAGCATCTCATTTCCCAGCAGCTGCTATGAGTTTAGCTGAGACTTTGCTATACAGCAGTACAACAAACAATTCAAAATAACTCCTTAGAGCAATAGAAGCTTAATGGTTTTTTGCAATAAATAAACACAGTGACAGGGAGCAAAAAGTATTTGCTTAGTTATAGGAATGATAATGGTAAGGTGCCCAACCTGATTAGACAGTTCTTTGTAAATCCTGAATGAACCTGCTTGCATTATTCAACCAAAGTGTCTTGGATAAAATGGAGATGGCATTAACATCTATCTGGTATAAAATGCAGCTTTTAGCTGCTATGCCTTCTGTATACCCTTAAGAGACAAGCTAAATAAAGAGAATAAAAAGTAATGCTCAATAACTATCCACTTAGTGAACGAGATGGACACCTCATAAAAAAAAAATAAAACAAAGGTAAGTACATGAATGTGCACAGAGGGACTAAGGCTGTATTTATTTCCCTTTCTCTTGAAACCATATCATTCTCCCCACATCCCTTCTCCTGAAAGGTATTTACAGCTTTCACTTCAGGTTCCTGATTTTATGTGAGAATTAATTACATTACTTAACAAATGGTTACATAAAACTTACTTGCCCTTAAAAACAATCTATATATTTTTGTTTACTGTTCTTGACTGCAATTGACATAAGGAACTAAGAGGCAGGGCTTATACAATTCTCAAGGCCCAGAAGATATTATGTGTTCTTCCATTGCCCACATAGATTTTCTGAGTGACCCTGAGCTTCGGCAGTAACCTGCAGACAGTCAGGTACTAGGGGGAATTTTCAGGTAGCCCCCATAAGACCAGGACAGGGAGGGAAGAAGGATGAACTGCAGATGGTTTAATCTGTGCAGGAGTCCTGTGAGCTATAGAAAACCTTCAGAAGTCCCTGGTGAGTTTTTGAGACTCATAGGAATCCCAGTAGGCTTCAACATTTGGAGGTTGTTACTGCATTTCCTGTACTGTTACAGCTGATTTTCAGGCATTGCTGGGACTTAACTTCTAAGTGACACCTTGCACAGTCAGTTCTTCTGAACAAGTGCCAAACGCCACATAGATGCATTGTGAGTCTGGACAGAAGCAGAGCTCCCAGGGTAAATATTTCCAGACAGAAACTCTGGGGGCAATAGTCAATCTCATCCGAAGCCTCGTGGCCATCCTCATCCTAGAGGAGCCCTTGGCATAGAATTTTCTAACCTTTGGCTTCATCTTGTGCACCTCCACCGACTTCAAAGAGCAGTCAGCGTAAGGCAGAAGGTCTCAGACTTTCTGACTAATCACAGTATCACAGTATTGTAAGGTTGGAAGAGACCTTTGAGATCATCGAGTCCAACCTATGGCCCAACACCTACACCTACTACCTACACCTACTCCTACTTGTCAGTTACACCATGGCACTAAGTGCCTCATCCAAATTCTCTTTGAACACCTCCAGGGATGGTGACTCCACCACCTCCCTAGGCAGAGCATTCCAGTGAACAATTACCCTCTCAGTGAAGAACTTCTTCCTAATGTCAAGCCTAAACCTCCCCTGGCGAAGCTTTAGACCATGTCCTCTCGTTCTGTCACCAGTCACCTGAAAGAAGAGACCAACCCCTGCCTGACTACAGCCTCCCTTCAGGTAGTTGTAGAGGGCAATAAGGTCTCTTCTGAGACTTCCGTCACTTCCGTGTTTCAAAAGTCCATCCACACACCCTGGAAATTTCGTATTTGGGGCAATTCTGTTATGAAAAACTGTTTTCTTGGGGAGAAAAATCCCCAGACCATAAAATTCAACTCATCATATGCTCATAAAATAATGAGATGGGGTAAGCCACCTAAGTCTCTAATCCAGAATATTTTGGAGTTGCAGAAAAAGAGATACAGATTTCTCCCCCCTCCTTCAAATTAAAGTTTCTAGTAATTGTCTCTCTATAACAACTCCACTTTTAAGATAGAAAAAATACATTGCCACTCATGGGAAAACAGGTAACAGACACACAACCACTCTGTAAAGGTGGGGGCCAGATTTCTGTGTTTATTTCCTAGTCATTTTTGACCAGAGTGTTGACATACACCAGCATTTGGTGTATCACACAGGAATTCCTCTACATCTCTGTATTAAAGATATTATTCAGATGGGTGAACAAAATCACCTGAAGCTTTCAATGGAGCAAGTGCAGACGCAAGTGGTGAGGGCAACACTAGGAGATGTTTCAGCTGGAGGTGGCATGTTCCTGTATAATCCTGTAAGTGTGTCTGTCAGAGATGCAGAAGATGGAGGCTGATGTCTGCCGTGGGGCAGCATTTGTCCTTCATCATGATGGCAAAGAGCAGTCCTGTGGCTTGGAGCTCAAGCACTGCAGCTGCAAGGAGCCCTTCACCCCACGCTACATCCAGCCACACAATGTCCTCTGTGGCTGTGCTGAAGATTTCTTCATCCATCTTCCCCCATCTGCCTTTGGGTCTTTGTCCACTGAAACTGCCTGCCAGTGGAGATTCGGAAGGCTAACATGCACCTTTAGGGGCAGGAGTGCAAATGAAGTCAGCTTTGCCCAGCTACCATTTCACTGGCCAAGTGTAGTGGCCATGGAAAGCTCATGTGAAATAGTTTTGAAAATGCCTGCAGCTCTCTGAATCTTCTCCATCTGGAAAGCAAGGCCAGCACTGTTTCTCTTCCACTTTGTCTTCTCTGTGCAGACAGTAATCTCGTTGAGAAAAGAACTATGGGATCTTGATCTGTTGAGGGCCTTTGGATACCATAGTAATAAATAATAATTCAGAATCTCCTTGTAGTTTCAGTGTGAGCAGCCCCCAGTCAGCTGAGAATGTGAGAAATTCAGCCTTCATCACGAAGAAAGAAAAGTTCTAATTGTCAGGAAAAAAAGAAGAGAAAAGCTGAAAACCACGACTGAATAGCACAATAGTCAAAAGGCAAGGAGGAACATCAGACCAGTTAACTGTTGATGTCCCTCAGCCTGATGACACTCTTTTCAATTCTCAGTGCTTGGGTGTAATGACATTTAAACACTTCCATGTCAATTAGAACTGAAGTCCACAGAGTCAAAAGCACACTAATCTGTGCTGGATCTGTTCATTTGCAGCTGGCTTTCTCCAAAAGAAAGCTTTTCCCTTTCCCTTCAGTCTGTGACCTCAGTGGGGGCTGGGACTGCTACTGTAGCCCAGCTTGTACTGTAAAAGCACCTCCAGGGTGACACTGGAGTTGGAGGAACTCAGCTGGAGACATCAGCATGTGGCAGATTAAAAGGGAAGACAAAATCAAGGATACATAAACACCTCATGCCCCAGCTGTGAGAGCAGCTGAGCAGGTGATAGTCATACTCAGAATCTCTGCCACATGCTCCACAACCCATACGTGTTCCTGTGCAGAGGGGGGAGCCTGGGGCTGCCTGTCTGCAGGACAGGGTCCCCGGCATGGGGACACCCAGCTGCAGTCCCCGGCCCCTGTAGCACGCCGGGGGCACAGGGGCCACACAGGGGGAGGTGGGTGGGGTGGCCACAGCAGGTACACATTGAATGCACAGAATCACAGAAGCACCTGAGTTGGGAGGGACCCACAAGGATCATCGAGTCCAACTCCTGTCCCTGCACAGGACATTCCAACACTCACCCCGTGTGTCTGAGGGCCTTGTCCAAACGCCTCTGGAATATTGTTAGGCTGTGACTGCTTCCCTGGGGGCTGTGCCAGTGCTCCACCACCCGCTGGGTGAGGAACCTTGTCCTAATGTCCAGCCTAACCCTCCCCTGGCATCTTCCTGCCATTCCCTTGAGTCCCATCATTGGTCACCGGAGAGAAGAGATCAGACCCTGCTCCCCCTCCTTCCTCTGTGGGGAAGCAGCGAATGGCTGAGATCCCCCCCCTCAGTCTCCTCCAGGCTGAACAGAGCAAGTGACTTCAGCCTCTCTTCATGATTTCCCCTCCAGACCCTTTCCCAGCTTCGTGCCCTCCTCTGGACGCTCTCCAGTAGCTTTAGATCCTTTTCACACTGCAGCACCCAAACTGCCCCCAGTGATCCAGGTGAGGCCGCCCCAGTGCGGAGCGGAGCGGGACGATCCCCTCCCTCGCCCGGCTGGCCATGCCGTGCTGGATGCCCCCCAGGGCACGGTTGCCCTCTTGGCTGCCAGGGCACACTGGTGGCTCATGTCCAGCTTGCCACGAGCAGAACCCCCAGGGCCCCTCTCCATTCAGACGCGCACAGGCCGGGGTCAGGGGTGCGTCCGTGCGTGCAGACTTTGCGGGGTGGTGTTCGCCTCTCTGGCCACAAACCTCGCCTCGCGCTCTGTATGTCCCGGGTGGCACGGAGGGCGCGCGGGGCTGCAGCAACCCAACGCGGGGGGGGGGGTTGGGGGAGGGCTCTCCCTTTTTGACGCCCCCGCGCCAGGCCGGAGCGCAGCGGGGGGCGTGCGCGGGAAGCGGCGGGCGGGCGGGCGTGTGTCCCGGGCGGGCGGGCACTAAGACCGCACCGCCCCCGGGCGCTGCGCGGCGGCCGCAGAAGAGGAGGAGACCGGCGGGCGCGGGCGGAGGAGGTGCCCGGCGCGGAGCTATGCTGGCCTCGGGGTACCGCTGAGGCCAGAGGCGGGGGGCTCTCCGGCGGCGGGCGCGCAGGGGCCCGGTTCCCGAGGCGGCGGCGAGGCAGCATTTCGGCGCGCAGGGGAGCGGCTCTGCAGCCACCGCGCCAATGAACATGTCAGTGTTGACTTTGCAGGAATACGAATTCGAGAAGCAGTTCAACGAGCATGCGGCCATACAGTGGATGCAGGAGAACTGGTGAGTGCCGCCCCCGGGCTTCCCGAGGGCGGGCACCGAGCCCGTGCGGGTGCGGCTCTG
Source organism: Geococcyx californianus (assembly GCA_013389885.1). Classification (NCBI taxonomy): domain Eukaryota; kingdom Metazoa; phylum Chordata; class Aves; order Cuculiformes; family Neomorphidae; genus Geococcyx; species Geococcyx californianus. The sequence goes on from VWPV01005663.1 coordinate 13,530, forward strand.
CGGGCTCTGCCGCCCGCGCTACCTGTGCCCCCGCCCCGCCGCTGCCCGGCCGTGTTACGCAAGGGTAGGGCATCCCGGCGCCGTGCGGGTACCCGGACCCGCAAGGGCCCCTTCCCGCCGTGGCCCTGTCCGCCAACGGCGCTGAGCCGCACACGTGCTCCTCTGCCCTCCCCGCCGCCAGCCCTGCCCGTGCCTCTCGCTGCCCCCCCCCATCCAGCCCTGCCCGTGCCTCTCGCTGCCCCCCCCGATCTAGCCTTGCCCGTGCCTCTCGCTGCCCTCCCCGCTGCCCCCCCATCCAGCCCGGTCCGTGCCTCTGGCTGCTCCCCCCCGCCCCATCCAGCCCTGCCCGTGCCTCTCGCTGCCTCCCCTCCTCCAGCCCTGCCCGTGCTTCTCGTTCCCCGCATTAAACAAGTTACAGAATCCCAGGGTGACAGGGTGACCCGAGTTGGGAGGGACCCCACTGAGTCCCTCTCCCATCGCTGTACAGGACACCCCAACACTCAGCCACTGTGTCTGAGGGCATTGGCCAAGCGCCTCTGGAGCATTGTCAGGCTGTGACTGCTTCCCTGGGGAGCTGTACCGGTCCTCCACCACCCTCTGGATGAGGAACCTTTTCCTGATATCCCACCTAACCCTCCCCTTTCTCCTCCCTGCCTCTTCCTCCCCACTCTCCTCAGCTCCTGATCAAACTTCATTTGCAGCCATGCAGCTATTAACTTCCCTGGCGCATGCCTGCACCTGGGGGATGTGCAGAGACCCAGCGGGGCTTCCCAGGGCACGGGGAGACAGAGTGGAGCCCTCCCCCCGGGTATCCCTGGTGCCGGGCACCATCCACGCTACTCCCTGGGCCTTGGCTGGCAGCGTGAAGGCTGGAGTGGAGGGAGTGCCCCAGCTGCCCCTGCTCTTGTGGGGTACTCCAGGATCCCCCTTTCTATCGTGCCTGTCCACCCCTTCTTCATGGTCCTTGTCCTGGTCCATCTGCATGGGCCTTGTGTTCATGTCTTGCCTGCGCTCATCTCTGCTTCTCTGCTGCACCATCCCCAGCCACCCTTGCCCAGTGCCCTTTCTGCTGCTCTCATGGTCTTTCTGCCCAGCTTGCCCCCAGCTTTCCCATTGACTGTGTGCCCTTCATCACCCTGTTCTCTTGGGCTCCCTCATCTCTGTATCTCCCAGGTGAGGACCTTTCCTATACATCTTCACATGACAATGGCACGATAGGACTGTCTGTGGGTACAAGCTATGGTGCTTGCATTTGCAAGGCAGAATGATGCCAGATTGTAGGTGGATCTTGGCCAAGGGCTTGCTAGAATCCTCCAGTGACTGGTCTAGGGACTTCTAAGGACAGTTTAATTAAAATCACCATTTAAGTGTGTGTATGTCTCCCCCTGTTTTCCTGCAGGTGAGCTCACTAGCTCTTGAGGGGTGCCTAGTGTCACTCATGTTTCAGGAGAAGGGAGACCACGTAGATATTCTGGAACTGGGAGTATTGGATGCTTCCCATTTTGTCCATGTTCCAGAAGAAAATTGGCATCAGTATAGGACAAACTGGTAAAAGAGGATGGAGAGGTGACACCTGAGTGTATGTAATAGCCAAACAACCCAAGAGAGGTGCAGTTTAGATTAAAGAACGTGACTAGGAACCAGGACTCCTTCATCATCTTCTTGACTTTCCTGTGCTTTATGACATGACCTTGGGAACATTACATAATTTCTCCTAGGCCTCAGCCTCCCCAGCAGGGAAAGACCGAGGAAGCGAGGGCTAATAATTCTGAAATGCCCTCATGAGGTGCTTTGACTTAGGTAATCTTTGCCAAGTGCCTCGAAGATGTCGGGTACTATATAAATGCTAATCAGTGTTATTAGAATCATCCTGGCAGTCTCATGAGCTGCAGAGGTCGCCAGCTGGGATTCCTGTAATACCAGGCTCCCACTTCCCAGGTTCAAAGGAGGAGACTTGTCAGTTCTACGCTGCTGCTGCTCAGTTAAAGAGATGATGATCCTTGCGCATATGCTTTTTGGTCTAGTTTCACCTTCTCTAAGGTAACTGATTCGTATGAAGGCTAAGGAGGAGAGCAGTGTGCTTGTGGCCCAGAAGTGTTTCTGGAAATGAAACAGAGCTGTGCTCGCTGAGGTCTCCATCATGGCAGGAGACCTGAAAATGTTGCTGAAGTCTGTTCCGAGTTTCAAGTTAAGTTGTATGTTTTTATCTTCATGAAACTCACTCACTTAATGAAACAGGTTCTGTTCCAGCACTTGAATCTTGCAGGGATGCTTAACTGGGAAAATACAGCAGCTAAGGGCATACAAAAAGACTTTTCTACTTTGTAACAGGATGACATGATAGGTTTGCTTACGCAGGTGTCAGTGGTGGCAAGTGGCTTCTCACTTTGCAGGCATAGCCTTGGTGTACACATCATTAACATAAGAGCATCCTAAGATGAGGTTGCTAAGTAGTAGTTTATAGGGATAAACACAATTCTTTCTTTTGGACTAAGTGGTCTTGCTTTAGGAATGACTGGCAGGATTCGGTACTGTAATCACCATTTAAATTGGCATGCAATACTATTGCAATGTCTAACAGAGGTAAACAAATTCTATAGGTGAGGCATTTGTTGCTTTACTTCATCTCAGAAATATTTCTTGATACCTTACATAGCTAAAATCAAAAGGCTGCAGGGTGTTTGGGAAATGAAGTGGCTCTAAAAAGCTGACCCTGTCTTTTGGATTTTAAGGAGTGTCTTTGGAGGCTGACTAGATTTCATATGAAGAGGTAGCCAAGTCTGAGGCAGGACATGAACCACTTTTCATATCTGGATTCTGGGCTGATTGAAGCATTGAGAAGCCCTTGTAATTATCACTGTGCAAGCCTAAAGCTGGAAAAGCTTGAACACAAAGCCTAGAGGTAGCAGTGTGCCCCTAGGTACAGGTATGGTTGGTCTGGAGGGATCATGGTGCAAGGAATCATGTGGCTGGTTCGGTTTTGGTTTGCCTATGTCCTCTGAGCCTTCTCCAGGCTCCACCGCTCCCTGGGGCAAGGGCACGTCCTATACACTCACTGATTGCTGGTGCCCAGGCTTTTCTTCAGCACCCCCATCCTAGAGTTTGTTTCCTCACTGCCATTTGCCCCTGGAACTCATCCTTCTGCAGCTGGCATGAATGGAGCCCGTCTGACAGGGAACTGCTCTAATGGCAGTGGCTGAGGTCCTCCTTGCTTCTTTCCAGATGTTCCTGCCTTGCTTTTGGGAGGCTTCCATCCTGCACTATGCATCGCTCTGGGACCTTTCCAGAGCCTGTATCTGGATTAGCAGTGCCGTAAGAGGCTGCTCTTTTGACACAGAGGAAAAATGAGTAGCCTGTTCTCTGTTGCTTATAAGCTGATGGGTTTTAAGCGTCCCTGAATGTTTGGCTTTCTGTGTATTGTCCCCAGCCTGCTTGGTTCTCCTGCAGGGACGCAGGAAAGGCAGAGCTAGGTTGTAGTCTGCAAAGGCAGACCTGCTGCAGCCTGCTTGTGTCTGAGGGCTAGAGCTCCTAATTAGTTGTCTTCCCTAAACAAGCGATGACAGGTTTTGAGGAGGTTAAAGGCAGATCCATTTACTCTCATGGAGCTCCTTATGCTTTATGTTGTGGGAAAGTTGTTGTTGATGTACATTTATGGATAGTGCCATCAGGTAGGTAGCTTTAGATCATTATCTTACTGTGCTAGACCGTGGGAGACTTGGCTTCAGGAAGATCAGGATTAAGTCAAATGTTTATTAAAATAATTGCTTAAAATGATTTCTCAAATCATACTCTCCCAAAGCTCCTCCCAAACCTCTTCAAGGAGAGATGAAGTAAATAATCTGCAGAGGATTTTTTTTTTTCCCCCCTTTAAACTGCTGCATGAGAACTAATGCAGCTCTGTTTCTTTATTTCTTGTGAATGAATACATTACAATTTTTGCAGAAAATTCACAGTTCAGTAAGACATAACAGCGAAAAGGGTTGCGGTGCTCAGATCCCGCTTCCCAGATGCAGCCAGTGAAGTAGCAAAAACCGGCTGGTGCTTAGGAAAGCAAAAGTGTCAGAAATGCGTGGATGGAGCGATGACTGCTGGGGTCCTCCTGTATCGTGCTGCAGAGCACCAGGTTCGGGCATCAGCACGAAGTGACAGTTGTTCCTGTTATAATTGTCTGGCCAATAATAATTATCTTCAGATGTCTGCTGACGAGGGGCTCACCAATGGGGAGGCAGGAGGCCTGTGCTGACTGCGCCAAGATTATCTAGGCAAGATGACGTCACGGGAGGGCTTGCCTAAAATCACAGAAACTTTTCCTGTGCCGCTCTGCTGGGTGCTGCAGATCTCTGACCATCCTTAGCGCTACCCTCCTGCCAGCTGCTGCCCTCGGGCAGGCTCCCCTCCTTTCTGCTCTCTTTTTGCCTCTCCTGGCTTTTTCCTCTCCTGTTTTTCTCCCTGAAAAGCCAGGGTTTAACCCTTGGCAGCGTGCTTACAGGTAGTAGCGGGAGCTGAGTCAGCAGAGGAGGACAAGCAGGATGAAAGTAGGGCTGGTTATTCCCTAAAGATGCTGTGGGGCTGTGCTACAGAAAGTGGCTGTTTTCGTGAGTGAGCTTTCAGTAAGGAGAAAAGCATTGCGTAAAGGCAGCTGGGCATTTTTTGGCTTTAAAGGTCACTGCCAACTCAAACTAGACTCTGAAATTAACTTTGTAAACCTCAGACTAGTATAAACTTTTTACACAGTATCACAGTATTGTAAGGTTGGAAGAGACCTTTGAGATCATCGCGTCCAACCTATGGTCTAACATCTACACTTACTCCTACTATGTACTTGAAAAAAAACGTCCTGGTGCACAGAGGTATTTTTAACCTTGAGTTAGCTGAATCTTATCTGATGTGAGGCAGAAAGTGCAGCCAATGCTGATAAATGAAATTTATCCTTTGGTGTGGTTCTCTTTCTGGTCAAAACTGGGGCTAGATGTGGAAGAGCAGGGGGTCAACTAATTTGGATTTGAAAATGTGCTTGCCTTTTAATAATTCACACAAGCACCATCATCTCAGACAGGCTTGTTTCCTAAATGTAGAACAAGCTTTCCTCATCCACTTAAGGTACTCTTACCTTGTGAGAAGCTGGGCGTGTTTCTCTCCAGGCATACGTGCGTGACAGCCAAAAACTGATGTAAATTACTCCTGTTTGCATTTTTTTTCTTTTTTCCCCCTGAGCTCTTGCGAAATGCCAGTGAAAGATGTGGAGGGGATGCTGCAGTCACCCTGTCCTTCTTTCTGTGCCCTGGCAAGGACTCAGAGGTATGAGTTGCTTTTCACCACAGAGAGACTGTTCTACTTCAGCAAAATTCAGTCAGCCCAAGAACTTAGTTTCTCTCCACATTTCATACCACAGAGGGGCTTTTTGCTTCTCTCATGCAAGGTGGCCATAAAGCTGGGAGGGGTACCAGTGCATTGAAGCTTCGGTGCTGCAGAGATGAGAGGATCCCTGCTTCTTTGCTTTTTCTTCACACAAAATGGATTGGAATTTCGTGGAGTTTTGGCTCCTTGAAAATACAAGGANCATTTTTTTTCTTTTTTCCCCCTGAGCTCTTGCGAAATGCCAGTGAAAGATGTGGAGGGGATGCTGCAGTCACCCTGTCCTTCTTTCTGTGCCCTGGCAAGGACTCAGAGAAGATGTATGAGTTGCTTTTTACCACAGAGAGACTGTTCTACTTCAGCAAAATTCAGTCAGCCCAAGAACTTAGTTTCTCTCCACATTTCATACCGCAGAGGGGCTTTTTGCTTCTCTCATGCAAGGTGGCCATAAAGCTGGGAGGGGTACCAGTGCATTGAAGCTTCGGTGCTGCAGAGATGAGAGGATCCCTGCTTCTTTGCTTTTTCTTCACACAAAATGGATTGGAATTTCGTGGAGTTTTGGCTCCTTGAAAATACAAGGATGGGGTCTTTGGGGAATTACAGAACATGTCCTTTTAGAGTTCATGTACTTTCTGTCTGTGTGTGCACTTGGGGGAAAACAAGAAGAAGAAGAATTAAAAGATGATGGCACAAAAATGTCATCCTGATGATAAATCCGTCTGTGTCTTCTAGGTTCAGCCCACCACTGAAACACAGACGCTGGCCTTTTGCTTACCCTATCCCTTGAGCATGAATACATCTCTCATCATGTTGCTTCATTAATTTTTGAGCCTCTGAGAGTGAAGGCATCTCTTCTACTTCTTGAAACACCTTGTGTTTGTGGGAATAACAAACTTGTAAGAATTGAGCAAGAAGTAATTTAGGAGCTTGTTATTTAAAAAAAAAAAAGAGCATGGACATTTAGGAGCATTTTGGGGTGGGATGAGATGTAGGATGCTGAATTACTTTAGCACTTTTTCAGAAGTAGCTTATATCCTCGATTAGGCATACATTTTGAAAGCACAGGGGTGTTTGTGCAGGCACAGGCTGAGTGCCAAGTGGTGGCATGAACCCCTGGAGTCAGAATACTTTTTGTGGGTGGGCACTGGAGCAATGGGAGGAAGCAGATTTCCCCTGGAATTGGGGTGCAGAGTGCCTGTCTATCTCCTTCCTCCTTTAAACTTCCTAGCCTTGCTGAATCAGAAGGAATTTTTGCTGTGGAAAATGGAGTTTTCGACTCTGTGGCTATTTCTGCTAGTTTGCAGATACAGGCACCCATGCAGAGACAGACAGACAGACCTTTGTCCTTGGCTGGTTAAGTCCATGGACAGTAAATGGGAGGAGGCACCCTGCATGCTGGTCTGGCTTTCCAGTCTGCCAAGCCATAGGTTCACAAGGATGTGGGGTGAGGTGGATCTCTTTTCTGTTACGTGGTAGCATCTTTACTTGACCAGTCCTGATAAAAGCGCGACCTGAAATCGGCTTCCATGGATTCTTCTGCATCCTGGGTGAAGGCAGCCTAAGTGCAAAGCACATCTTTAGCCAAGGTCATTTCCCAACATTGAGAAGACAATGGTTTGTAGGATGGCATGTGACTCGCTGTCGGCTGTTTTGCTGTCAAGATTGCATATGCTTCCGGGACTCTTTCTAAGCACCACAGTGACATTAGTTTCCTGATTACCAATTTTTAATCATACCTTGATGACAAGCCACCATTATTTAGCTGGGTGTATTTTTTCCTCATTAGTTTTTCTGATGCAGACGCTACCTGTGTGCGTGTCCCTTGCAACTTAGAAATCTTAAAAAAAAAAATGTTTTCTTTAAAAGCAGTTAATAAAAATTTACAAGGGGCCAGCTTCTATATTCTCCTCCTCCCTCAAGCGGTTAGTCTGGTCATCCATAATCTGGTAAGAGAGGCACTGTTGAAAGGCTACAACAGTTTTTTAAACCCTAGTCTTTTAATGAACTCTGTGTTGGTAGATGTTGCCTTTTGATGGGACTCAGGGTGAGCAGGAGATCACTGTGTGTAACTCATACGATTAGAGGTCTTGATTACTCCGTTTTCTGCAACGCCTAACATAACTGGCCTTTTCCCTGACTCCCCCTGCTGAAAACACAGTGGGCATTCATATCCAGTACATCTACTGCTTAAAAAGTCAAACGTGGTCACATTCTCATTGGTCTTAGCGGAGAAAGGTCTGGCCGAGTATTTAACTCGGATTTATGCACTGTGTTTTCTGTGGGTCTGTTCTCCACAGCCATCTGTAGTGTTATTGGAAAAGGAAGGATGTTTTGTACTTTTTTTTTCTTCTTGGTCTGCTGAATTTAGCAATAAATATAGAGATATAAATGGGGGAGGGGGGAAATTTGGAAGGGAAAGGCTGGAGTACTTCTATCTTCCTGACTGTGTTAGCACTGGCAGGCAGATACCCCTGGTGCATTGGGGGTCCAGGCAGGGGGAACAGACTGGTGGGGAATGCAGAGACCCTTCTCTGCAAAGGTGTTGTCAATACAGGGTTGGAGATGTTGGAGGTTACGGAGCTGAGGTTTCTTTTCTCAGTGTTTAGGGAACTTTCCACAGTTTGAGAATGATTTTGTAGTACAGGGTCTACTGGGACTGGAAAAGGACAGCTCTCCATGGCAGACAAGTCTCTGTGGGACAACTCTATGTGGTCAAATCTCCACTGAGACTACTCTGTACAGGGAGGGTTAGGGTTGTGCTTAGGGTTGCTGTTTTGTCAACCTCGCAGAGGGTTGTCTTGTGGAGAATTGACTGTGGAGAGTTGTCCTAGATCCACTGGGATTTCATAAGGCAAGATGACACAAAACACTCTTTGGAAAGCTTAATCAAGAGAGTTTAGATGCTTTTTCTTTTAATGGAAGTGAGCAGAGTTTAAACATTTATTATTTTTGTGTGGAAATTAGCATTGACTAAAATGGAAAGGAAACTTTTCACTGATCCAGACAATATCAGCAGGTGAGCTATCTGTGTAACCATGTTACCTGCGCACTGCTATCTGATACCTTTTTTGTTTTGTCAGCTGTTTTGTCAACCTCCCATGGTTTTGTCCCAGGTTGGAGTAGGAGGGTCATGCTGTTCCTGTTTGTGTCACAGTGTCACATTCCCTGGGGCTGGGTTTGCTGGGGAAGGCTGTTGCAGCTGGTGGGATGCTCTGCAGGGGCACCCAGATTAGCATTATGCAAGGCAGCAGCAGAACAGGAAACAGCCAGGCTCTGATTGCAGCCAGGCTAATTCAAGGAGAAAATTGTGTCACTTCATTTGCAGGGTTTGCCGATGTGGTTATTATTGCTTTCAGATCCAAAGTAGCAATGGTAGCCGGTGTTGCCTTTCACTATGTGCCTTGACCATGTGCTCCATTGCGAACCTTCAGTTGCAAATCTTGTTGACATTTATGAAGACGTTCTTAACCTTTGATTGCCACGACTTTTACTTATAAGCCAGGAGCAACTGCAAAACCAGCGTGACCTCAGTTTGGCTAGAGAGGGGACCCAGATCCTGCAGAGCAGACCTGCCATGAAATAATGGGTAGGTCTTTCATCTGCTGAGCAGTCCTTGACCTTCTATGGGAAGAGCTGGTATTCAGAGTGAAGAAGAGAGGGTAAAGCAAGTCAACAGTTTACCTCATGCCAGGGGACTTGAGGCTTTGCAGAGTACATGTAGTGGTTTATGCATTGCACAACGAACAGGAGAATGATGATCAATATCTCTCTGAGAACGTGGGGAGACTGACCTCAAACTGAATGCAGCTATAGCCCCGTTGTACAAGACAGGCATCAGTCAGGCACAGTTCTTCAGAAAGTGCTCAAGTCCCACAGTTTCAGTGGAAACTGGGGATCTGTGTCATCTCTGAAAACTGCTCTTTGTGACCCTGTTCCTCAGCTGTAAAATGGGGAATAATTCCTTTCTGGGGGATATGCAAAAGTTGTGGGGTTTGCCCTGTCACCAAGGTGATCCTGAGGTGGTAAGACCTCTATGAATAACTACATGAAAACAGTACAGAAAACTTAATAGTCTTACAGCGGGGGTGTCAAACTCACAGCCCCCATGGTTCTCCTGCTGCTGCAGTGTAACACGCGTCACACGCTGCGCACGTGCCCGGCACTGGCAGGAGCGTGGGGGCAAGGAGCTCGGCACTGCTGCCAGGTAGAAACAAGATGCCGGGCTGGATACAAGGTGGAGGGCTGGATTTGTCCCACGGGCCATGAGTTTGATACCCCTGTCTTACAGTATTATTATGCAGCCTTACACCTGTACCAGCACTGAAGAATACTTTATTCTCACCAAGGGTGTGGGGCAAAGCTTGTCTCCTCATTCCTCGGTTACCATGATGAAGAAGAGCTGCTGTAGTGTTGGAGGCGAGGCAGCTTTTTGTTGGTGTTGTGGTGTTAAACTGCAAAAGTCCAGACCATTCTTAATTGTGAACTTATGGAAGGAACTGTCCTTCAAATAGTCCAATAAAACTTCAGACTATTCAACATCTTATGATGATAACTTTTAAATAGAATTTTAAGAAATATTGGTAATTAGTTTCAGCATATGAAATCTGCAAGCTGAGTGAAAAATAAATTGGACATTGTCCATGATTGAGCTCCACAAATTGAATGTGTTCATTTTGGTATCTGATGGCCTAAATTACCCTGGATGTAAAACTTAAGGTCAATCAAAAGCATTATTAAGAGCAATGTGTGTCTTGAGCCATCAGTAGTGTAAATACACCTGAAAAGAGCAATCCCAGAAAGTGCCAATTAGCATTTTTAGAGGAAGAAACAATGAGCCAAGTTTGTCTCAGTAAAAACACCAGAATGGTATTATTGAGAAGTCTGGTATTATGGCTAATAAAATTGTCTGGTGTTCTGTTTCCCTTTTTTACATATATATATATTTTTTATTGCAACCATTAAGAGGTACTTGAGATGATAGTAAAATCCCCTAAGTATAAAAAAAATCAGGATGTCAAAGTTGTTGCACTGTCTCATTCAGATAGTGGGGTTTATTAACAAATCTTTACAAAGTCTGTTCTTTTCATTATGTAATTTCCCTTTTACCTTTAATTGGGAATTTTCCCTCTAGGTCTCCTGTTGTGCATCTGCTGAATGCGTTTCCCCTGTAAACTTTAATTGGAATTCCGTGGTTTCCAGCATACAATAACTCCAGGCAGCTGAAAGGCCTGCGTTTTCTTCTTTTTTGTTCTCCCCAGAGGGGCTGGCTGTCCAAGTCTTTTTCCCATGTCTTTGCAGGTCACCACTGAGAGAGGCATTGGT